>PVKP010029379.1:0-29079 GCA_004027715.1 Plecturocebus donacophilus
GGTGGCTCACACCTGTCATCCCAGCACTTTGGGTGGTTGAGGTGGGTGATCTCCTGAAGCCAGGAGTTCGTGACCAGCCTGCCCAATATGGTGAAACTCGTCTCTACTAAAAATACAAAAATTAGCCAGGCATGGTGGTACACGCCGCCTGTGGTCCCAGCTACTCAGGAGGCTGAGGCAGGAGAATCGCTTGAACCCAGGAGGCGGAGGTTGCAGTGAGCCGAGATTGTGACCCTGCACTCCAGCTTCGGCCACAAAGTGAGACTCTTTCTCAAAAAATAAAAGAGAGAGTTGGAGTCAGGGCTTGCCCTGGGGTCTTCCCTCGGACAGCTGTGCGTTACTTGCAGGTGAAAATTTTCCCAGAGCACAGCTAAGCCTGATTGTCCTGTGTGTAGGACTCCTGAAGGTAGCTAATTATCAGCTCCACCTGGGCTGTTTTTAATCTGCTCCCTACCCGTATCTTTAATTAGGATCCACGTGCTGGTGGCTCAAGAAAGTCTAAGCTTTTAGAAAGCTATCCGGTGAGTCTCATCATCAACCAGGTTTGGCAGCCACAATCTACAGCTTTCTGGCCCAGAGACACCTGCGGCACAGGAGGGGTCGGAGCTGACTGTGACGCTGGTTGTGAACTGGTGAAGATTCCCTCGAGTGGGGACCCTGGAGCCCAGAGGACCAGGACCAAGGGGTCCCCGCATGCCACAGGCTTCTGTGGAGGAGAAGAAAGGAAGGAGAAAGCCCACGTGGAGGAATAGAGCTGCTCTACCTCGGACATCCAGGGCCATCTTTGATACTGGGCCATGGCAAGGTAGTGATATCAAATTCCTTTCTTTAAAAAACCTGTGACTGGGTGCAGTGGCTCACACCTGTAATCTCAGCACTTTGGGAGGCCAAAGCAGGCGGATCACCAGAGGTCAGGTGTTCAAGACCAGCCTGGCCAACATGGTGAAACCCTGTCTCTACTAAAAATAGAAAAATTAGCCAGGTGTGGTGGTGTGCACCTATACGCCCAGCTACTTGGGAGGCTGAGGCAGGAGAGTCGCTTGAACCTGCGAGGCAGACGTTGCAGTGAGCTGAAATTACTTTATTGCACTCCAGCCTGGGTGACAGTGAAATTCCATCTTAAAAAAAAAAAAAAAAAAAGAAGTGAGCCCTTTTACAGAAAACTATTAAGTAAACGATAGTACAGTGGTACCTGAGTGACTAGTGTGTGGGTAGTTGCTTTTCCTTGATGTTCTAGAGTAGAGCTGCACTGTCTAATGTGATTGTCAGCAGCCTCATGGAGCTATGGAGTACTTGGAATGTGCTCGTGTGACAGGTGGAGTTGCCAAACTCAGTAAATAAAAGTTTAGGATGCCTCCTCCATCAGTGTGGGCTGTGCACAGAGACTTCTTTCCAGAATGAAAGGGGGATAAAAGAGTAACTTTACAGTGGCAAAACCTGACAGATTGCCTCAGCCATCCAGCCAAGGTTAACGTCAAGTGATACATCACGTTAATAGCACACCTGGGTAAGTCACCTGAGGCCCTGGGGGGCCAGGACTTAGAAGCTTCAAATTCCACAGCCACTCCTCTTCTCACTGCCCTCACATGGCTCCTGCAGAGTAGTGACAGTGCCCTAAGGGGCCTTTGGGAGCCTGATGGGACCACAGTAGGTCTCTTGGAGGCCTGGAGAGGCATGTGAGGACTTGGCGTTTTCCATTGGTATGACTGCCAGGGTTGGTGCTTGAGACCTCTGGTCGGAGCTGGTAATGCTGCGTAATGAATTGCCACAAACTCAGTTGCTTAAAAAAGCAAATATTTTGGCTGGGCGCAGTGGCTCACGCCTTTAATCTCAGCACTTTGGGAGGCCAAGGCAGGCGGATAACCTGAGGTTGGGAGTTCGAGACCAGCCTGACCAACATGGAGAAATTGTCTCTACTAAAAATACAAAATTAGCCAGGCGTGGTGGTGCATGCCTGTAATCCCAGCTACTTAAGAGGCTGAGGAAGGAGAATCGCTTGAACTGAGGAGACGGAGGTTACAGTGAGCTGAGATCATACCACTGCCCTTCAGCCTGGGTGACAAAGCAAGACTCCATCACAAAAAAAAAAGAACAGCTTTGTTAAATTCCCCCCGTGTGTTGATGCACTGGCTGTAATATTTATTCCTGCTATTATGAGTCACCTGCTCCCAGGGCTGCCCTGCCCATTGTGAGACCTCTTCTGTCTTCCTAGGTGTGAGACCGTGTTTTCCTTGACTTTACCACATTCTCCGCCTCTCTGACTGGTGTCATGGTCCTTGAAGGAGAGTAAACAAATTGGCTCTGGGATCTTGGTCTCCCCAGTTTGGCAGCAGGCCCTGACTTGGCATGAGAAATAAATGTCAGTGGGAATTTTTTTTTTTTTTTAAGATGGAGTCTCGCTCTGTTGCCAGGCTGGAGTGCAGTGGCATGATCCTGGCTCACTGCAACCTCTGCTTCCCGGGTTCAAGCGATTCTCCTGCCTCAGCTTCCTGAGTAGCTGGGACTACAGTCATGTGCCACCACGCCCAGCTAATTTTTGTATTTTTTAGTAGAGATGGGGTTTCACCATGTTAGCCAGGTTGGTATTGATCTCTTGACCTTGTGATCTGCCTGCCTCGGCCTCCCAAAGTGCTGGGATTACAGGCATGAGCCACCACGCCCGGCCAGGAAAAATCTTTTTAAAGATGCACGTATATAGTAAAATGCATATCCCAACACAAACGTTGTTGCACCTGTTGATGTGTGTCTTAAGCAGCCTGAGGTAGGGAAGTGTGGTAGGTGGAAGTTACTTTCCATCTCCTTTCTCATAGCATGGCACCTGGAAGAGGAGATTTTGGCTTTAGCATTTCACTGTGAGCATCCTGTTTATTCCATGGTCATGGGTCTTTAGTACCAAATTAATTTGAAAACCTTGTGAAATTATTTATGCAGAAAGAAAGTATGAGGAATCTTGCGTAATGGGAAAGCAACCGGCCAGTTTTGCAAAAACTCCAACATGGGTGGTTTATAACTAATGGAAAAACATGTCTTGTCTCAGTTGACTTAATCCTTTTTGTAGTGCTGGGGGCCTTAAGTGTTCCCAGAAGGTTTAAGGAGCATAATCAGCTTCCAAGGTGGTAGGCACAGTGACAAAAAAGGACAAAGGGCCTCTGAGGGGCCTTCAGTCATGACCAGCTCTGTCTAGGGGAGTAAAGACCCTGTCTGTCCTCAGCCTTCCTGGCTATGGCAGGGTCATGAGGTTGGGAGAGCAGAGCGTGGGCCCTTGTTCTGGCTGGAAACTTAGCCTTCAAAACAAGGTTTCAGAGGCAGAGTTTGAGACTCAAACAGGAAAAGGAGATGGCCCATGTTGATGCTCTCAGAGCGGAGGGGTCCCGAACTGTTTGATTATAAGTGCAGTGTTGGGTCCTTACATAGAGTTACGAAGTTATTTTCAGAGACACAGCAGTCAGTGGACCCACTTTCTCTTCCTTATTGGAGTTCTCTGGAAAAGAGTATTCCCAGGGACAGATGATCTGATGGGGCCACGGCCCCAGCAGTGTCCTTAAGAGGGAAAGCTCTGTCAGCAGAGGGAACCTCAGCCCCAGCTGATCACACAGGCTACACTAGGCCATGATTTGCAGATACCAACAGCCTGCCCTAAAGCTCCCAAGTCAGAGAGGCCAGGTAGGTCCCAGGCCTGGCTTTGCTAGCCAGTCTCAGTCCCTGGCTTTGTCTCGTGGGGGAGGGCGGCTGATGTGATGTTGTTTGTGAGATGGAGCAAATGATGGCATTGCTCCTACCCCCACCAGGGTGGCTTCAGGATGAAATTCAACACAGGAATCACCCTCCCCCAACCCCCATGGACCAGGAGGTGATACTGTTAGAGTTACATGGGTTTGTGGTTTCCCCTTACTGTTTCCACTTCCTTCCTGAACGCTGCAAGAGGCTTCGAGGGAAAGGAAGGGTCTTTCACATGCCTGAGTGCAGCTGGGAACGGCTGTCTCCAGTTAGCCAGGCTGGTTGGAGCCCAGGGCAAGTTGTCTGGGTTGTGGCTTTGAACTGCCAGAGCCAGTGAGGCACAGGTGGCCCGCTGCCAAGTGTTGCCAACCATCCTGCAAATGCCACCATTGCTTATGCCTGGGAGACGTTCCAGCATTGACCAAAAAGGTTGCTGGGTCTTGTCCTGCTCAGGACAGGCCACTCTAGAGTGATCTGTAGTCATACTCTAAGGACAGATCTGGGTCCTGTGCCTCCCAGGGACCCCGAACACAGAATGCGCATGACAGGACCCCAGCCCATGGGCACAGCCCCTCTTGTTAGTATTACGCACTTATGTGAAATGTACCCGCTCTTGAAGAGGGGGACAGCCAGTGATTAAAACAGTTGAGAGCAGGTCACCAGACGGTTTCAGGCTACATTAGGAAATGGCTCTGAGAAGGTTACTTTAGAGCAAGGGAAAGGTCTCCCTGTTGGAGGGGCCCTGGCCAGCCCCTTACTTTAAACTCTGGCCTACTCCAGCCACCCAAGAACCTTCATTAAGTGGCTCTGAAGTAGGAACAGCTACTTAATTTGCAAGGATCAGCATAAAATGAAAATAATTTTCAAAAATTAAGATTCAAGTGGGCCAGGCACAGTGGCTCACACCTGTAATCCCAGCACTTTGGGAGGCCAAGGCAGGTGGGTCACGAGGTCAGGAGCTCAAGACCAGCCTGGCCAACATGGTAAAATCCTATCTCTACTAAAAATTAAAAAATTAGCTGGTCGTGGTGGTGGGCGCCTGTAATCCCAGCTACTCAGGAGGCTAAGGCAGGAGAATCGCTTGAACTCAGGAGGTGGAGGTTGCAGTGAGCCGAGATCTCGCCATTGCACTCCAGCCTGGGCGACAGTGTAAGACTATGTCTCAAAACAAAAAAAAGATTCAAGCAGCAGAGCATTCAAGCAAGCATTAGGGACCCTGCTGAGCATGGGGCCTGGCTGTGTAGTTTGTACACTGGCCCAGGTCTGGAGAGAGTGCAAGGCAGGCAGCTGGCCTGCACCATGTGGGTGAACTGAGTCACCCTGCCTTTTGCGGGGGTTGATGGGAATCTTTTCTAGGCTGTTGGCCTGGGCAGGGCTATGACATGAGCAGGACTTTCCCTGGTCTGGGCTGAATATGATACACTGGGACAAGCTGAAGGGAGGGGGATTGGAGCAGGGTGCTCCAGGGAGCATCATCTCTGTACAACAAGAGGTCCCTGAGCTTGGCACATGACTTAATCACCTGTCACAAGGTTCAGAGTAAAACCCAGAAGGCCAGGCAATGATACATTGAAACTGTCACTACCCATGTTAGCATTTTCCAGTATCATTAAAAAATGTTTTATAGATACGAGGGCTTGCTGTGTTGGCCAGGATGGTCACGAACTCTTGATCTCAAGTGATCGTCCTGCCTTGGCCTGCCAAGGTGTTGGGATTACACTCATGAGCTACTGCACCTGGCCTCCAACACTGTTTTAAAATTTTTGATGTATCTGTGATTTTGGATTGTACCTGTTTTGTACTTCCATTAGAGAAAATTGACCTGGCCAGGCGAGGTGGCTCACGCCTGTAATCCCAGCACTTATGTATGCCCTTTGTGTGTTTTTTTTTCCTTTTTGAGACAGTCTTGCTCTGTCGCCCAGGCTGGACTGCAGTGGCGTGATCGTGGCTCACTGCAAGCTCCACCTCCCAGATTCAAGCGATTCTCCTGCCTGGGTCTCCCAAGTAGCTGGGATTACGGGTGTATGTACGCCACCGTGCCTGGCTGATTTTTTTTTTTTTTTGTATTTTTTAGTAGTGAGCCAGTGCACCTGGCCTATTTCTCTTTTGTTTTTTGTTCTTCCTTTCCTGCCTTCTTTTGGATGAATGGAGTGATGCTTCACGTATCCTTTCATCTCTAATGGTTTTTCGGCTGTATCTTTTTGCTCTATGCTTTTAGCTATATATGCTTTATTTAGCAATTGTTCTAGGGATTACAATACACACCCTAACTTTTCACAGTTCACCTGCAGAGCTTATGACACCACTTGGGCAATAAGGCAGTGAAAAGGAATGAAGCATAGACAGGGGCCACATGTGGGTGAGCCTGACACTTTATGCCAAGTCCAAGCAGCTAGTCACCAAGGGCTACATATTGTATGATCCCATTTATATGAAATGTCCAGAATGGGAAAATCCAGAGAGACAGGGAGCAGATTACTGGCTACCTAGTGCTGGGGGTGGAAGGAAGAACTGGGAGGGGCGATGACTAAGAATAACCAGGTTCCTTGTTGGGGAAATGAAAATGCTCTAAAATCGTGTGGTGATGGTTGCACCGTTCTGTGAGTATACAAAAAGCCACTGATGTTGACACTTTATTTTTATTTACTTATTTGTTTGGAGACAGTCTTAGTTGCCCAAGCTGGAGTGCAGTGGCATGATCTTGACTCGCTGCAACGTACACCTCCCGGGTTCAAGCGATTTTTCTGCCTCAACCACCCAAGTAGCTGAGATTACAGGCATGCACCACCAGACCTAATTTTTTTTTTTTTCTTTTGCTTGTTCTTTGAGACAGAGTCTTACTCTGTCACCCAGGCTGGAGTGCAGTGGTGTGATCTCAGCTCACTGCAACCTCCGCCCTCCAGTTTCAAGCGATTCTCCTGCCTCACACTCCCATGTAGCTGGGATTACAGGCGCCCACCACCACATTGGTCTATTTTTTTTGTATTTTTAGTAGAGACGGGGTTTCACCATGTTGGCCAAGCTTAGTCTCGAACTTCTGACTTCAGGTGATCTACCCACCTTGACCTCCCAAAATGCTGGGATTACAGGCCTGAGCCAATGCATCCAGCTCCATAAGGTAAATTTATATTTACCTTTTAAGAAACTGCCGAACTGTCTTTTGGAGTGGCCATGCCGTCTTATGTTCCCCCAGCATGTGCGAAGGCTCCGCTTCCACACACCCCCACTTGATATTGATAGTGACATCATTTTTTGTTTGTTTTTTGAGATGGAGTCTTGCTCTGTTACCTAGGCTGGAGTGGAGTAGTGCAATCTCAGCTCACTGCAACCTCTGCCTGCCAGGTTCAAGCAATTCTCCTGCCTCAGCCTCTTGAGTAGCTGGGACTACAGATGTGTGCCACCATGCCTGGCTAATGTTTTTGTATTTTTAATAGAGACAGGGTTTTTCCATGCTACTCAGGCTGGTTTCAAACTCCTGACCTCATGATCCACCCACCTCGGCCTTCCAAAGTGCTGGGATTACAGGTGTGAGCCACCACATCTGGGCCGTGACATCTTTTTAATGTTGAACATTTCTCGATAACATGTGCAGCATGGCTTTCTTTGCATTCAAACGGTTTCATTGAAAGATTTCTTCATATAGATTGTGTGTGCATATTTTAGC
Source organism: Plecturocebus donacophilus (assembly GCA_004027715.1). Lineage (NCBI taxonomy): Eukaryota > Metazoa > Chordata > Mammalia > Primates > Pitheciidae > Plecturocebus > Plecturocebus donacophilus. The sequence continues at coordinate 7,382 of PVKP010029379.1, forward strand.
ACATTTATTTCTGAGGGTTTTGTTTTTTGGGGGTGTGCTGTTGCAAATGAGATGTTTTCTTCTCTTTTCTAACTGCTTGTTTGTACATAAGAAGACTGTCTGAGGCCAGGCTTGGTGGCTCAGGCCTGTAATCCTAGCACTTTGGGAGACTGAGGTAGAAGGATTGCTTGAGCCCAGGAGTTTGAGACCAGCCTGAGCAGCAAAGTAAGACCCCGTCTCTCTTTTTTTTTTTTGGGACAGGGTCTTGCTCTGTTACCCAGGCTGGAGTGCAGTAGTGCAGTCCTGGCTCACTGCAACCTCCACCTCCTAGGTTCAAGCAATTCTCATGCCTCAGCCTCCTGAGTACCTGGTATGACAGGTGTGTGTCACCACACCTGGCTAATTTTTGTATTATCAGTAGTGTCAGGGTTTGGCCATGTTGGCCAGGCTGGTATTGAACTTCTGGCCTCAAGCAATCTGCCTGCCTTGGTCTCCCAAAGTGCTTCAGTTACAGGCATGAGCTGTGCCCGGCCCCAACTCTATAGTTTAAAAATTAAGAAAAGGAAGGCTGTTTAGTATGTTACTTTTGTATCTAACTTCTTAGCAAAATCTGTCTGCCTCATTTTTCAGAGTAAATATAATTATTTTGCCTCCTGCCTTTTCCTTTAATGTCTTACTTTCCTCCTTACCTAGTTTCATCAGCTAGGGCCTCCAAAATCATAGTGGTAACAGAGGGCATTCTTTTGTTTGGAAGGTTGATGGAAGCTTCTGTTGCTTCCATCCCTTACAAGTGATTCTGAGCTTTGGCTTGATGGGTGTGTGTCTGGGTGTAATTTCCTTCACTGTGTGTGACTTAAGGAGGCATCCCTCTTTATAACTTGATGTGGTTCTTTTATAAATTTTGTAGTAAATTGGTCAAATGCCTTTGCAACATCTATGATGATTATGATTTTTAACATATTAATATAAATGAAATGAAAAGATGTTCCAATTTTGAGCCATCCTTTTCACATTGTACAAGTCTCACTTTGTTTAGTTAACTTTTATTTTTTTCTGCTTTGCCTAATTTTAAATTTTGGAAAGTCCACTGCATTTAAAAAATAATGAATTTGCTTCCATTAAAGCTAGATTAATGGAACAATTAGGCAGCTGCTGATGATCAGTTTCCTTTCTGGTGGATCTCAGAAAATGGACAGTTTTCTTGTTCAGTATTTTGAAGTTAAAAAATTGTGGAACAGGTAGGACTTGCTGGGTGATTGCATTCCTTCTGTGAGTCAGGAAAGGAGGAGGAGGAAGAGGTCAGAAAATGCCACTTATTTTACGCTTAGGACTCTTTAATCCCTCAACATTCTGAATGAGCTAACAAGATTCTCAAAGGGAGCTGGGCTTTGGCGCAATAGTCTTAAATCCTCTGTGCTGTCCACTTCCTGCACCCCTAGGAAAGACAGCACAGTGATCTCCTTCATGTACAAACTTTAGTGTGAAACATCTGTGTACAAGACTGTGTTCTCTAATTCATGCGAACACAGCAGCCGCATCTCCGTGTGGATGGGCAGGACTGTCCTCCAAGCTGGCTCTGTTCATCTGCCTGGCTGGCTGCTCCGCTGCGCAGAGCTGCGGCTGGGATGCTGAGGGTGTGTTGCGTGTGCTCTGTGGTGGGCGAAGCAACCTCAGGCTTAAAAAGGTGCAGGATCCAACAGGGGCTTGTCACCATTCCCCATTGAGGAAGGGAGGTTGTCACTGCCATTCTGTCACCCACAACCTTAGATTTTTTTTAGAGCCTGGGTTTCACCATATTGGTCAGGCTGGTCTCAACTCCTGACCTCAGGTGATCGACACACCTCGGCCTCCCAAAGTGCTGGGATTACAGGCATGAGCCACCGCGCCTGGCCCATAACCTTAGACTTTATGGTCCCAACTTGGTCCTCAAATGACTTGAAGGTTGCAGAGTTCCTCATTGTCTCCAAGCTTCCTGCTGATGGCAGAGCCCACTGTGGACAGGGCAGCTGAAGTCTTCTGTCCTGCCTGTGGAAGAGTTTCCTGAGTCTTCTTGTAGGCGTTAGAGCCCTGGACATATGGCAGCTCCTGGACAGGTTCTGTTTCAACCCCCCAGGCTGGAGAGGCCCAGCCTCCTCCTGAGCTCTCTGCAGTGCCTCTCCTTGGCTGCCAGGACCTGGGGTAGAGTGACAATTTCCTCTTCCACCTTGATCAGCTCAGCCCTGAGCTCCTCCTCAGCCTCTGTCAGATCCTCAACAGCAGGAGTCCGGGCAGCCACACCTGTGTCAACAGGGACATCGGTCATGGAGTCCGACAGCAGACCTTTGTTAGGAGAATTCAAGTTGATATCTTGGCTGGTGGAGTCCATGTTCAGGTAGCATCTGGGCCACTGTCATGGGCACTAAGGAAGCTGAGCAGGCAGCGTTAGGACTGGTTCGCCGTGTACACACTCACCAGTGGAACTGCTTCGGCCCCGCAACGTTATGTAATCGATGACTAGGTAACTTTTTTTAAGCCTCAGTGGGGTTTATTTGCTAATATTTTATTTTGGATTTTGATATATTGATTTTTATGTAAATATCTAACTTATTTTGTTTTAGAGATAGGGCCTTACTCTGATGCCCAGGCTGGAGTGCAGTGATGTGATCACAGTATATTGTAGTTTTAAACTCCTGGGCTCAAGTGATCCTCCCACCTCAGCTTCCTGGGTAGCTGACGCTATAGGCACATGCCACCATACCCGGCTAATTTTTAAATTTTTTGTAGAGACAGAGCCTTGCTATGTTGTCTAGGCTGCAGTTCAGTGTACATTGTCGATGTGAATATTTATTGGTCTTTCTGCTGGAATCATTCCCTCTCTCATCTGTTTGTCTTTAAATTCTGGGCATGCACACACACTTCACCTGCACCCTCCAACTGCAAAATATTGATGTTGGCCAACCTGCCTTGAGAAGGGAGAACTGTTTTTCCCTCTTTGTGTCTCTGCTGGTGTCCAGTCCACTGCTGTGTTTTTGGTAAATATTTGACCCACAGAGTGTGGGAGGCAGGAAGGGAAGTCTTCTGCATTTCCTTTCTGGACCCGAAATCATGGATCCATTAAGCATATTGGGAAACCAGCAGGTCAGGTGGCTGCACACTCTAGTTGCATCTGACTCTGAATTGCTCAGGGCCCCCTGTATGCTGGTGATTTGCTTTTCTTTGTGAGTTGTCTCTTCACTCATATTCTTAGGCTGAGTTCCCCAAAACAAGCCTACCACAGCACCTGTAGCAGTTGTGGGTGCATTTCTGATCTTGCATGACCCGATTTACAGGGTATTTTGAACAAGAGCTACCTATTACGGCTTGGGATATGGTAAAGTTTACTTGACTTTCTTTCATAAAGTAACTGGTAGAATATGTGGCATAAGGCTATGATTGCAAAAGCAGAAGTGGTGGGGGTGATTGAGCTTAGGCAGCCTTGGGAGGCAGACAGGCCGCATCAGCACCTTCCTGGCCATTTGTAGGTTATATGACCTTGGGGGAATCCCCTCAGCTCTCTGAGCCTTTGTTACTTCTCTCATTAAGGAGATCATCCATTCCTCATTGGACTGTTATAAAGCTTAAGATCAAACATCTTTCAAGGCACTTGGAGCAGTGCCTGGGCTCCAGGGTCTTTAGGCTGTAACCATAGCAAACACTCAAATCCCAGCGGCTCTCCCTTCTCTTCCCTCCAGTGTGGGAATGTGGAGGACTAACCTTCTCGTTCCCATTTACCCTGGAGTTCTTTCTTCTAAACTTCATCTAGCATCTGCTGTGAACCAGGGATTCATGGGTGGGGAGGCCAGGGATGGCTGAGTGTGACATCTGGTCTTCAACTTGCCTCAGTCCCCGTGGCCGACACCTGGTCCTTTGCTCTGGAATCTGGACCCTACAATCTCCTACCAAAGGCTCAGCCCAAAGAGGGCTCGAGGGCACCCCCTACCAGTGAGAAGATTCCGTAGCTGCCCACGTCTCCCCATCTTTTGAGTGGATGATCAGCCCCAGCAATCCAGAGACACATTCTTGGATTCTGCTAGCTTTATTTTTCAGTTGAAAACTCAAAGGAGAAGGTTATGTTCCAAAAGAAAGTAAAAAACTGAATGCTGTAGCCTGGGGGCTTGCGTTCACAGGTGCCCCCACCAAAACAGAGGCCCTCCAGTGTGTCTACCCCAAAGAGAGCAGCTCTCTACCTGGGCTTCTAAAGGGCTATCGGTTCCCCTCAAAGAAACTCCTGCCTCAGGAGACCCCTGGATCAGGCAGGGAAAGCCAGGACCAGGCAGCTGAGAACCCGGCTTCATGTCACCCTCTGCGCAGAGTTCTGAAGCGGTGGCTGCTTATTCAACATGGCTGTTGAATAAGTGAATAAATATCTTGGGCATGATCAGGAGCCAGGCACAGCTCTCTCTGCAGGGCTGGGACTCACTGGCCGTGCTGTCTCCTGGTTTACAGTGGAGGTGTGGAGGAAGGGGGAGAATTACCCAGACCAGTGGGAGAGTTTCATGTCCACAGAAGTATTTTGAGCACGACGGCAAGCAGCCCTTCTTCCCTACATTTGCAGCACGTGTGGTTCTAAGTTTCCTGGCATTCCATGCTGGTTATTCTGTCCCAACCAAGAATCTTGCCCTTGTCAAGGAGCTGGAATTAGAGTAGAAGGTGAAGAAGTTTGAAGTCTTTTGGCAGCCTAGTGCTGCCTTAGATGAAATCTCAAACTGTAAAGACGAGAGAAGTAAGGCTAGGCTATGGGCCCCAGAGGAGAGGGGCCCCTGCTGTTTGCTGAAATAGATTATGCTGGGACCCCTATTACAGCACCTGGCCCTCATTGTTAAAAGGACAACTCTCCATCCACTCCCACCCATCTCCCCCTCCCCTTTCTATAAGAGCAGCAGGCACAGAGTCCTTGAGTCCCTACACCTGCCAGGCCTTTGCAGGCAGTGGTGTTAGGCCCAGCCTGCTGAGTTCCTTGGAAATTGAAGAAGCGTCTATGGAGTGCTCACTCCGTGTCAGGCTTTGCTGCCAGCACCCTCGAGACAGAGAAAACCAAGACACAGTTCCCAGCCAAGGAGAGGGTGGAACCTTAGCACACGATGCTTTGAGAGCTTAGGATTCATCCAACCCAAAGTGCAGACTAAAGGGAACTCTCACTGTGTGGGTGGGATCTTCAGTACGGCATGCAGTGCAGGCTGCTCCGCTGTTTCCCCATCAAGTGAGGTGATCAAGGGCACAGACTGGACACTTAGAGCTACCAGAGTAAGGAAGTGCTCTTCTATCCCTCATCTGCTAAGGGAACTGTTTAAAAGATGGGCTTTATTTTTTTGAGATAGTCTTGCTCTCCCACCCAAGCTGGAGTGCAGTGGCTCACTGCAACCTCTGCCTCCCAGGATCAAGCAATTGTCCTGCCTCAGCCTCCTGAGTAGCTGAGATTACAGATGCCTGCCACCACGCCCAGCTAATTTTTGTATTTTTAGTAGAGATGAAGTATGGCCAGGCTGGTCTCCGACTTTTGACCTCAAGTGATCTGCCAGCCTTGGCCTCCCAAAGTGCTGGGATTACAGGCACGCGCCTCCGCACACTGCTGTTTATTTTTTTGATATGGAGTCTGGCTCTGTTGCCCAGGCTGGAGTGCAGTGACACGATATTGGCTAACTGTAACCTCTGCCTCCTGGGTTCAAGTGATTCCCCTGCCTCAGCCTCCTGAGTAGCTGGGATTACAGGCATGAGCCACAATGCCTGGCCAGGAAGTGCCCCTCTATCCCTCATCTGCTAAGAGAACTGTCTAAAAGATGGGCTTAGGTGGCCTTTTCTGCCATCTCTTTCTACTACATTCTGGTTCTTTTTCAGTATGCAATTTCCAGTAATTAGTAAATTAGCTGATTGGCTAAATTACTAAACTACAAATTTAGTGATTAGTAATTTTAGTAATTTCTAGTTCCCTGCTGAAATCTAATAATCTGTGTCTGATAAGCCTACTATCTGTGTTCTGTGGGTCTGTGTCTACTATTGTCTGTCTATGCTAGTTTTCACACTTAGAATTTTATCTCCCTAAGAGTGTTTTTTTTTATAACTACAGTGTTCATAATTGTATCATCATGCCTAGCATGGAGGTGCTCAGCAAATATACATTTCCAATGTAAAAAATTTTAAATGTGGTAAAACATATATAAAATTTACCATAACCATTTTAAAGTACACAATTCAGTGGAAGTACATTCATATTTTTGTGCAGCCAAACTCTGAAGCTCACTAAATCCTGCCAAACTCAAACTCTTTCCCCATTAAATAAGCCATTACTGCAGTCTCCCAGCTCCTGGCAGCCACCACTCTACTTTCTGTCTCTATGAATCTGATTACTCTAGGTCCTACATGTAAGTGGAATCATACAGTATTTCTCTTTTTGTGACTGACTTATTTCACTTTGCATAACATCCTCAAGTTTCATCCATGTGTTAGCATGTGTTGAATTTCCTTCCTTTTTAAGGCTGAATAATGTTTGACTGTATGGAGAGACCACATTTGTTTATCTGTCGGTGGACACTCGGGTTGCTGCTATCTTTCGGCTGCTGTGAATCACACTGCTGAGACCAGCTCAGCCGTGGAGACCCCAACCCCGGCAGTGCTGAAGGAATTAAGAAACAGACACATAGGCCAGGCATGGTGGCTCATGCCAGCACTTTGGGAGGCCAAGGTGCAGGAGGATCATGAGGTCAGGAGATCGAGACCATCCTGGCCAATGTGGTGAGACCCTGTCTCTACTAAAAATACAAAAATTAGCTGGGTGTGGTGGTGCATGCCTGTAAGCCCAGCTACTCAGGAGGCTGAGGCAGGAGAATCGCTTGAACCAGGGAGTTGGAGGTTGCAGTGAGCTGGGATTGCGCCAATGCATTGCAGCCTGGTGACAGGGCAAGACTCTGTCTAAAAAAAAGAAACAGACACAGAAATAGAAAGCAAAAGGTGGGTTCAGAGTGGAGCAGCAGGGCTCTCATAGCATTTCCAGCTTAGAGTCTAGAGCAGACTCTGACCTACGTATTTATTCTTGACTTTCCAGTGACAAGTTTTACAAGCAGATGCTCTGTGTTCTTCCACTGGTTAAAGGCAAACTAACCATGCAGTAAATGTATGTTTACTGTAGGTTAAAGACAAACCAGAAAGTTTGTCTTTAACCTATAGTAAACATGCTCTTTATGAGGGAACAAAGGAAAGGGCTACATATCCTGTGTTCAAAGAACTAATTCATCTGGTGTGAGACATATTTATATTGGTTACTGTTTTATAATGCTGTGAGCAGTTTTCTGCTGTGGCAGGCCAACTAGGTTTTCCTTGCCACTGCTCTCAATAGGATTTCTCAGCAAACAATAGGATTTCTCACACACATCAGAATTTGTTCTCAACAATGCTGCTTTGAACATCAGTGTATAAATGTGTGAGACCCTTTCAATTTTAGAGGGTACATACACAGAAGTGGAAATACTGGATTATATGATAATTCTTTGTTTTGAGACAGAGTCTCGCTCTGTCACCCAGGCTGGAATGCAGTGGTGCAATCTTGGCTCACTGCAACCTCTGCCCACGAGGTTCAAGTGATTCTTCTCTCTCAGCCTCCCGAGTAGCTGGGAGTACAGACCTGCACCATCACGCCTGGCTAATTTTTGTATTTTTAGTAAAGATGGGGTTTCACCACGCTGGCCAGGCTGGTCTCAAACTCCTGGCCTCAAGTGATTGGCCTGCCCTAGTCTTGCAAAATGCTGGGATTACAAGTGTTAGCCACCATGCCTGGTCTATTTTTAACTTTTTGATGAATTGCCATACTGTTTTCCATAGCTGTAGCTCCATTTTAAACTCCCAGTAAGAGTACACAAGGGTTCCAATCACTCAGCATCCTTGCTAACACTTGTTATTTTCTGTATTGTTTACAGCCATCCTAATGGGTCTGAGGTGGCCTCTCCATGTAGATTTTCTTTTTCTTTGTTTGAGATGGAGTCTCGCTCTGTCACCCAGGCTAGAGTGCAGTGGTGCAGTCGTGGCTCACTGCAACCTCTGCCTCCTGGGTTCAAGCGATTCTCCTGTCTCAGCCTCTCAGACTACAGTCATGCGACACCACACCTGGCTTATTTTTCTATTTTTAGTAGAGACGTGGTGTCACCATGTTGGCCAGGCTGGTCTCAAACTCCTGACCTCAACTGATCCACCCACCTCAGACTTTCAGAGTGCTAGGATTACAGGCATGAGCCACCATACCCAGCCTCTTCACGTGGTTTTGGTTTAAGTTTCTCTAATAATTAGTGATGGTGAGCATCTTTTTATGTGCTGATTGGCCATTTGCATCTCTTATTTATTTCTGAACTGTGTTAGTTGGGTTTTTGTTGTTGCATTGTGAGAGTGTTTTATATATTCTAGATGAGAAATCTTTCACATATAATTTGCACATCTGTACTGTCATTCTGTAGGTTGCCTTTTCACTCTGTTAATAGTATCCTTCGATGCAATCCAATTTGTCTACTTTTCCTTTTGTTGTTTGTGCCTTTGGTATCATAGCAAAGAAATCATTGCCAAAGAAAGCTCTCCTTCTGTGTTTTAAGAGTTGTCAGCTGGGCATGGTGGCTCATGCCTGTAATCCCAGCACTTTGGGAGGCTGAAGCAGGTGAATCAGGAGGTCAGGAGTTCAAGACCAGCCTGACCAAGATGGTAAAGCCCCATCTTTATGAAAAATACAAAAATTAGCTGGACCTGGTGGTGGGCACCTGTAATCCCAGCGACTTGGCAGGCTGAGGCAGAGAACTGCTTGGACCTGGGAGCCAAGATCACATCACTGCACTCCAGCCTGGGTAACAGAGTCAGACTCTGTCTCAAAAAAACAAGAGTTGTATAGTTTTAGATCTTACGGTTAGGTCTTTGATTCATTATTGAGGTTTTTTCTTTTTTTTTTTTTTTAACATGATATAAGATAAGGTTTTCACTTCATTCTTTTGCCTGTGGATAGCTAGTTTTCCCACACCATTTGTTGAGAGACTGTCCCTTCCCTGATTGAATAGTCTTGGCATCCTTATTGAACTCATTTGACTGTGTGTGTAAGGGTTTCCTTCTGCACTCTGTGTTCCACTTTACTACTGTACCACACTTTTGACCGCTGTAGCTTTTAATCATACATTTTGAAATTGGGAAGTAAAAGGCTTCCAACTTTGCTATTCCTTTTCAAGATTGCTTTGGCCATTTGGGATCCCTTGAAATTGTGTAAATACTTTATGCAATTTATAATGATGGATTTTTCTATAATTCAAGAAAAAATGTCACTGAGATTTTGAGAGCAATTACACTAAACTTGTAGATCACTTTGAGTTGTACTGACATCTTAACGAAACTAAGCCTTATAATCTATAAATATGAGATGCCTTTACATTTGTTACACAACTGGTCTCTGGAACTCTAAATCCTGCCAAAGTCTTTGCCTCCTGGTTAAGTTTATTCCTATTTTACTCTTTTTGATGCTATTGTAAAGTGACTTTTTTCTTTCTTTTCTTTTTAAGATGATGTCTCACTATGTTGCCCAGCCTGGAGTACAGTGGCTATTCACAGGCATAATCATTATAAAAACTGAAAGCACTGGCCTCCCAGGCTCAAGCAATCCACCTGCCTCAGCCTGTCAAGTAGCTGAGACTATAGGCTTCCACAACCAAGCCCAGCAGGAACTATTTTCTTAATTTCCTTTTTAGATTGTTGACTGTTAGTGTGTAGAAATGCAACTGACTTTTGTATTTTGATTTCGTAATCCTGAAATTTGGACAAATATTAGTTCTAACAGTTTTTTTTTTTATGCAGTCTTCAGGATTTTCTACAAAGATGTTCATGTCATTTGTTAACAGAGAAAATGTTACTTCTTCCCTTCCAATTTGGATGCCTTTTCTTTTTCCTTTCTTTCTTAAGAGCTCTGGCTAGGATCTGCAGTATTATGAAAGCAGGCATCACTGTTTTATTCCTCAGCTTGGAAAGCATTGTCTTTCATCATTGAGAATGATGTTAGCTGGGGGTTGTTCATGTGACCTTTATTACAATGAGGTTGTTTCTATTTCTAGTCAGTATGTTTTTAATCATGAAAGGATATCAAACTTTGTTAAATGCTTTTTTGTACTAATTGAAACAAATAGTCATGTGTTTTGTTTCCTTCATTCTGTTAATGTGATATCTTACATTGATGTTTACATGGTAACCACCTTTGCATTCCAGGAATAAATCTCACTTGATCATGTTGTATAATCCTTCTATGATGCTAAATTCTCCTTATTAGTATTTTCTTGAGAACTTTTGCATCTATATTGATCAGGGATAGTGGCCTGTTGTTTTCTTCTGTTTTGCCTGCCTTTATACTGTTTTGCCAGTATCAGTAACGCTGGCCTCACAGAATGAGTTTGGAGGTATTCTTTCCTCAGTATTTTGGAAGAAGATGAGCAGGATTGGTATTGATTCTTTAAATGTTTGGTACAAGTCACCCGTGATGCCATCTGTTCTTGTACTTTTCTTTCTTGCCAAGTTTTTGGTCACTGATTCAATCTCCTTGGTAGTTACAGGTCTGCTTTTCCATCTTCTATTTCATTTATTTCAGTTCTAACCTTCATTATTTCTTTCCTTCTCCTAGCTTTGGGTTTAGGCTGTTCTTCTTTTTCTAATAATTTAAGGCACAAAGTTAGGATTTTGGTTTGAGAGCTTTTCCTTTTTCTTTTGTTTGACAGAGGGTCTTGCCACGTTGCATGAGCTAGTCTCAAAATCCTGGGCTCCAGCAATCTCCTGGCCTCAGCCTTCCAAGTAGCTGGGATTATAGAACAGTGTCACTATGCCTGGCTGCTGCTTTTTTTCTTTTGTTGTTGGGGGGTTTGGGGGAAATGGAGTCTAGCTGTGTCACCCAGGCTGGAGTGCAGTGGTGCAATCTTGGCCCACTGCAACCTCCTCCTCATGTGTTCAAGTGATTCTCCTGCCTCAGCCTCCCAAGTAGCTGGGATTATAGGTGCTTGCCACCATGCCTGGCTAATTTTTATGTTTTTAGTAAAGATGGGGTTTTGCCATGTTAGCTGGGCTGGTCTTGAACTCCTGACATCAGGTTATCTGTCTGCCTCAGCTTCCCAAAGTGCTGGGATTACAGGTGTGAGCCACCATCCCCGGCCAGCTTTCTTTAATGTAAGCGTGTATAGCTATAAACTTCCCTCATAGCACTGCTTTTGCTGCATCTCATAAGATTTGATACATTGTTTTGTCTCAAAATACTTTCTAATTTTCCTTACTATTTTTCTTTGATCCATTAGTTTTGTAGTATGTTGTTTAGATCCCATAGATTTGTGGATATTCCGGTTTTCCTTCTGCTATTATGATTTCAGTCATTTAAAATGTATTAAATCTTGATTTGAGGCCTAATATATGATCTTTCCCAGAGAACATTCCACATTTACTTTGAAGAATGTGTATTTTGCTGTTGGGTGAAGTCATCTGTGTATGTCTGGTAGGTCTAATTCATCTATAGTATTGTTCAAGCTCCATGTCCTCCTTGATCTTCTGTCTGGCTATTGTATCCATTATTGAAAGTGAGTTACTGGGCTGGGTGCGGTGGCTTATGCCTGTAATCCCAGCACTCTGGGAGGCCAAGGCGGGCAGATCACTGGAGGTCAGGAGTTCAAGACCAGCCTGGCCAACGTGGTGAAACCCTGTCTCTACTAAAAATAGCCAGACGTGGTGGCGTACACCTGTAATCCCAGCTACTCTGATGCCGAGGCACAGGAATCACTTGAATCCAGGAGGTTGCAGTGACCCATATCACAGCACTGCACTCCAACCTGGGCAACAGAGAGTGATTCTGTCTCAAAAACAAAAAACAAAAAAACAAAGTGAGGTGTTGAAATCTCCTTCAATTATCGTAGAACTGTGTTTCTCCTTTCATTCTATCTGTGTTTGCTTCATATATTTAGGAGCTCTGAGGTATGTTGCATGCACATTTATAACTGTTACATCTTTTTGGTAAATTGACTTATTATCTCTTATAACAGCTTTTGACCTTAAATCTATTTAGTCAGATATTAGTCTAGCTCCTCCTTTTTTGGTTACCATTTGATGGAGTATCTTTTTTCATCCTTTTACTTTCAATTTATGTGTAAGTCTCTTACAGTCTTTTGATTGTGGAACTCATTTGCATTTTTTAAAGATTATCATCTGACGAAACTCACTAGCCTGGTGGGTGACTGTGCCATGAGGCCCATACCCAGGGACTAAGTGAGCAGTTGCTTTGGGAGGACTCCAGCAACTTCCCTGTGCCACTCTGTGGATTGTTTTCTGCGTGGCTTATGGTGTGTTTTCTCTCTCATTTCCTTCCTTCTGCCTTCCTTTGTGTTTAATTGATTTTTTTGCGTGACACACTTAGAATCCCTTCTCATTTCCTTTTGTGTAAATTCTATAGATATTTTCTTTGTAATTACCATGAAGGTATAGCAATCGATTTTAAACTAGTAAGTTCAATCACATACAAATACTCTATTCCTTGACAGCTCTGCCCCCTCCTATGTTGTTGATGTCACAAAGTATATATCTATTTTTTAGAGACAGGGTCTCACTCTGTCACTCAGGCTGGAGTTCAGTGGCACTGTCATAGCTCATTGTAACCTCAAGCTCCTGGACTCAAGTGATCCTCCATAGCTGAGACTACAAGTGCATGCCACCATGCCTAATTTTTTTTTTTTTTTTTTTTTACAAATTATATTTTTAACATAGGCTTATGGTTACACATCTCTTTTAAATTGAATAAAATAATTAAAATCAGAGATATGAATCAAACTCACAGTAATACAGTCTTTATACGTGGCTTCAAATTTCCACCTAGTATCCTTTTGTTTTGACTTAAAGGACTCCCTTTAGCATTTCTTGCAGGGCAGGTCCAAATGTAATGAAATCTCTCAACTTTTGTTTATCTGAGAATGTCTTAATTTCTCTGGTCAGGTGCGAGGTGGGAGGATCACATGAGGTCAGGAGTTCGAGACCAGCCTGGCCAACGTGGTGAAACCCCGTCTCTACTAAAAATACAAAAACATGGAGGCGGACGTCTGTAAGTGCAGCTACTTGAGAGGCTGCACCACTGTACTCCAGCCTGGAGGACAGAGCAAGACCCTATCTCAAAAAGATAATAAAAAGTGTGTTAATTTCCTCCTCTTTTTCTTACTAGAGTTCATAAGATGCCTTTATTTTGTAACTTATAACCACTTTTTAATTTGTCTTTCAAAAGTTAACTGTAATTGGTGACTGCTTTTCTTAAGTACTTCACTTGTGTCCAAGAGAAGGGAAGAATTTAGCCCTTGATTTAAATAAATAAATAAACCTGGCCGGACACTGTGGCTCACACCTGTACTCCTAGCACTTTGGGAGGCTGAGGCAGGCGGATCACGAAGTCTGATGTTCGAGACCATCCTGGCCAACATGGTGAAACCCCATCTCCACTAAAAACACACAATTAGCTGGGCATGGTGGCACATGCCTGTAATCCCAGCTCCTCAGGAGGTTGAGGCAGGAGAGTTGCTGGAACCTGGGAGGCGAAGGTTGCAGTGAGCTGAGATTGTGCCACTGCACTCCAGCCTGGGCAACAGAGCGAGACTGTCTCAAAAAAATAAATAAATCCTCAGAGGAAGGGAGAGGACCTTAACCGCAGATAATAGTCCATTGTTACCCTGTGGTTATACATCTGAGTTTCTTGTCCTACTAGATGTTCTGTTGATGGCTGTAGTAGCTGACAGTTTTGTATTTACATGTTGAAAACAATGAGTGCTTCTGCTTGACTGACAGATTCTCCAAGCTTCCCGTGGAGCCACATCACCTCCTGTCTTGGCACTTCGTGAGTCCAAGGCTGCTTCCCGAGAGGATCTGGTTGGTAGCCCATGACATGGATTCCTGCCTCTAAGCCTAGCTTTATTATCGGCAGCCACCACCTTTTTGGTACTAGAATGGTGCTTTTTATAGCACACTCATAAGTGGATGCTGAAATCACAACCTGGCCATTTGGATGTTCACCTAATGCTTTATGCTGCGGAGTCCCTGGAACTCACCAACCCCTGCCGGAACTCACTGGAGCTCAGGTGTGTAGCGCTACATTGTTTATCTATGGCTGGGATTGTAAACATGTTTTATTTCCCATTTTTTACTTTGGAGGTTTTGTTTTGTGAGACAAGGTCTCACTCTGTCACACAGCCAGGAGTGTGATCATGGCTCACTGCAGCCTTGATCTCCTAGGTTCAAGCCAGCTCGCCTCAGCCTCCCAAAGTGCTAGGAATACAAGTGTGAGCCACTGCACCTGGCCTACTTCTGAGCTTTGAGTTCTTTATACATTCTAGAGATGAGTCTCTGGAGATGGGTCCTTGGTCTGATAGGTGGTTTGTAAACATTTTTCCCAATCTCTAGCTTTTCTTTCCATCTTCTTAATAGACTCTTTCAAAAAGCAAAAATATGGCCTCTTGCAAATACTCTGCCACTGTAGCAGGAAAGCAGACACAGACAGTACATAAATGAACATGTGGATGTATCCCTTGAGTAAGTGTCCATTTGTGGTAAAGCTATCTTTAGACAGATCAGTACTGAGAGGTTATTTCGTTAAGTAATAGTTGAGCTGGATATAAATTCTAACCTCATGCTTATTTTCTCTTATTCTATTGTCTTCTGTTGCTGCTGGTGGGACAGCATGTTCTTCCTTCTTTCCACTCTCCTTAGTTGCTTTTAGGACCTTTTCTTTGTCTTTTCTGCAATTTTGTTTTGATGGGTCTAGGTATGGATGAAGTTACTGTATTGGGGATTGTGCATCCTGGGTCCTGTCTCTGTTTTCATTCTGGAATTTTTTTTTGAGACAGACTCTCACTCTGTCGCCAGGCTGGAGTACAGTGGCAAGATCTCAGCTCACTACAACCTCCACCTCCTGGTTTCAAGCGTTTCTCCTGCCTCAGCCTCCCGAGTAGCTGGGATTATAGGTGCACATCACCATGCCTTGCTAATTTCTGTATTTTTAGTAGAGACAGAGTTTCACTATGTAGGCCAGGCTGGTCTCGAACTCCTGACCTTAGGTGATCTACTCATCTTGGCCTCCCAAAGTGCTGGAATTACAGGGATAAGCCTCCACACTCAGCCTGGAATTTGAGACATGTTGGATCCTCTCATTTCATCCTCCCTTTGTCATATTTTCCAATTGATTGTCTCTTCTGCTGTTGAATTCATTAAGTTTTAAATGTCTGTGAATGGCAGCCACTAATTCTGGCAACTGAAGCTCTTGGAAGTCCACTCCTCTTATTGCCACTGACTTACATGCCCTTAGGTGGGGTTTTGGCTATGGCAATCATATGCAGCACTGGCTGAAGAATCTCTCACCACGTGGGCTCTGATGCTATCTCAAGGTAGCTAGTGTTAGAACTGAATTAGAGGGACGCCCTGGTAGTGGGGACAAATCCCCACATATTTACTCACAGAAGTCATCTTCTGTGTTGCTGACGATTGTTGTGGTATGAGAGCAGAGGGAAAATGGGGGCTAAGCATTTTCCCTAAACAGTGGTGTACATTCAAATCCCTAATGAGGCTGGGCACGGTGGCACATGCCTGTCATCCCAGCACTTGGGAGGCTGAGGCAGGTTGATCACCCGAAGTCAGGAAGTCATGACCAGCCTGGCCAACCCAGCCAAACCCCATCTCTACAAAAATATGTGCCTGTATTTTTGGGAGGCTGAGGCAGGAGTATTGCTGGAACCTAGGAGGTGGAAGTTGCAGTAAGCTGAGATTGCGCCACTACACTCCAGCCTGGGCAGTTCATAAATAAGAGATATAATTGACTCAGAGTTCTACAGGCTGTACAAGCACAGCTCCAGCATCTGCTTGGCTTTTGGCGAGGCCTCAGGAAGCTTACGATCATGGCAGAAACGAGAGTGGGTGCAAAGAGAGAGAGGAGGTGCCAGGTTCTTTATAAACAAACTGTTCTCATGTAAACTAATAGAGCAAGAACTCACGCTTCACCAAATGGAGGGTGCTAAGCCATCCATGAGGGATGCACCCCCTCTAACAAATGTGAAATTTCCAAGCTGTGTCAGGCCGTAAATGTTGTGTTTTGACTCTTAGCTCCTTGAATGACAATTATTTGTCTTCCCTGGCAAGAGAGAGAGATGGGTGTTCCCTCCGGGCTGGAAGGCAGATGCCAGACAGGGGTCAGAGTGTCAGCCGGCTGCGGCAGCTTACCGCACTGTGGAGGAAGGGCCAGGGGCATGAAGCTGTGGGCACATAGGTGGATGTAGGCAGTCACCAGGGTGTAGGCAGGCTGGAGATCCTGGGTGCCACAGGGGTCCTGCACACACAGGCTGAGGAATGGTGCAGGGTCTACCTGAAATCACAGCCACCCAGTCACTGGAGGGGCCTAGGCTAGATCAGGGAAAGGGCTCTCTGTGCCCCACGTGCCAGGCTCACACTCACCACCCGGAAGCAGTTCCCTAAGCTGGAGCGGCGGTCCTGGAAGAAAGTCTGGCAGGTGGGGCTCTGTCCTGGGCAGGCCTGCTGAGTCTTCTCAGTGGCCCTGTAGTCACCAAGGGCTGGACAGACACAAGACTCAGGCTTCCCACTGGACCATGTGCCTCCCCCACATATATATCAGCCTCAGCAGAAGACTCCCCCAAACCCTGGGCCTGCAAAGTCCTCTGCAGAGCCAGCAGACCACCTGCTTTGCAGGGGACTCTGCAGTGAGCAGCCCTGAAGAGCCTCAGCTGGAGGGTCAGCAGGCCAGGCTGAGTTCCTCCAGGCTGCGGGCCACAGAGCCATCAAGCAACATCAGCTCATTGCCTGCTTCATTGTCGTTGGTGCCCAGAAGGCTGGCGGATATGCCTGTGGGAAGAAGGGAAGCTGAGGAGGTCCTGAGAGCTCGTGATCCTCCTCAAGGGGACCTGTGTGTGAGATGAGCCTGAGGCACACCAAGGAGTGGTAGAATCCTGCCACGTCCACCCGAGACTCCCAGAGCCCAGGGCCCTGGCTCCAAACCCTCATCAGAGGAGGGAGAGAAAGCACAGGGACTGAGGATAGCATGTGTCCCCCCATATCCCCTCCTCACCATGTTGGCCAGGATGGTCTTGATCTCTTGACCTCATGATCTGCCTGCCTCGGCCTCCCAAAGTGCTGGGATTACAGGTGTGAGCCACCACACCCGGCCCTACCTTCATTTTTTCGTGGTCTGCTGTCTCAGGGTGTCCAAGCTAATATCTCTTGTGCCTGCTGCCTAGGTTTCTTCAGTCTTCTGCCTGCTTTCTTCTGCCTGCCTTGTTTCTGTGAAACTCACTGCCAAAGAGTCTCTTTCTGGTTCCACGATGAGCTCTCTGTGGCCTTGTGGTCCTTAAACACTCAGAGCTGCTGCCCCAACCACCCTCCTGGCAGGACTAGGAACTTCTGGCCCCTCCACCTTCCTGGGCTAATGCCCAACCCAGCACAGAGCCCCCAAGACCCTACCCAGAGCCAGGGTGGGCATCCCTCTGACTGGCTGTTGAATGTCACCTCTGCATCCTCTCTGCTGTGCCAGAGTCCCATGGCCACCCACAGGGCAGTGAACTGGGAGGAGTGCTCCAGGGCTTGGCACACAGTGCTGTTCACGGCTGTGATTGACTGCAGCAGGAGGAGGCCGGAGTGTCGGCGCAGGGAAGGGGGCCGGGGCAGAGTCCGGGGGAACCAGGGCCAGCACCCAGTGTCCTCTCCCAGTCTCAGTGCCTTTACATGGGATGCATTTGGCTATCCCAGCACTATGTCACCCAGGGTTTTTAGTGGGGGCTGCCACGTTGGCAGGTGCTGCTTGGCATGGACCACACTGTCAGACTTCTAGGAAGCAAGCAGGGGTCCAGCATAAACCACGTTTGTGTAAACAGTTCAGGTGCAGAGAGCCTCGTATCACTTCTAGGATCACTTCTAGGATTTCCCCCCAGTCCAAGTTCCCAGACCACCTATGAGCAGGCCTTGCAGAGGCAGCTTGGGTCTGCTGTGACAACTGGCCTGCAGTCACCACTGCCTGCTGCTCTATTCCTTTTCCCCCACTCCCCTCCATCTTAACCCCAGGAAGAGGCCCTATCTCCTCGAGGCCTGGGCTGGGTCTGAGCTGCCCAGAGGCTTCACTTTGGGTGGTGGCTGCCCGTTGCAGGGCCCCTGGCCACACAGAAGTCCTATCAGGAGGTCATGCTGTGGGCTCTGGAGGAGGTGTGGCAGGAGCAGGCAGAGGAGGCCATGCAGTGGTTGCAGGCCTGGGTGCCCGGGACGTGAGGCAATGGGGGTCGCAGGCCCATCAGGGCAGCCCTGGGGGCCCTGAAAGGTGCCCTGGAGCTGGTGAGTGAGAGCAAGGATGGGCGTGGCTGGAAGTTGAGGATGACCACAACAGCTCTCACTGTCCCCTCCCTCTCCAGGTGGCCCACCAGATGCTGTCCTGGGCTGAGGCCACGTTCTCAAGGGCACTGAAGAGGCTCTGCAAACCCCTGCTGGACCTGTACAGCCGCTCAGCCAGGTAACGCAGGGTTGGGAGTGGCGCATCCGGCGTTCCTGCCACACATCAGGTGCAGTGCTGAATGCTTCGACCCCCTCTGACTCCTGACTCCTTTGACCACCCTGCACAGAGGCTTTTTCACTCCCCATTTCACAGAATAGGAAGCTGAGGTTTCTTCCTCACTCCATAGAGACCTCGTGAGCACAGTCCCAGTGCAGGCAGGATTTTAGGAGCTGCAGAGGAGCGTGGTGGGTGAGGCTGACCCCTGCCTTCAGGAAGCTCACTTTTACTCAGAGACAGACATGAAGCACAAGAAATCATCTATAGCAGGGTGTGCACAGCTCCCTGCAGAGAGCCTGAGAGTCACCTCTTAAGCAGGCCATTCCACTATGTCACATTTCCTTGCTTTTGTTTTGTAATCATCTTTTTGTGGTTGTTGTTGAGATGGAGTCTCACTCTGTCACCCAGGCTGCAGTGCAGTGGCATGATCTCCGCTTATTGCAACCTCCGCCTCCTGAGTTCAAGTGATTCTCCTGCCTCAGCCTTCTGAGTTGCTGGGACTAAAGGCGCGTGCACTACCACACCTGGCTAATTTTTTGCATTGTTTGTAGAGACAGGGTTTTGCCACTCCAGGCTGGTCTCAAACTCCTGACCTTAGGTGATGCACCCCACTTGGCCTTCCAGAGTGTTGGGGTTACAGGCATGAGCCACCACACCTGGCCTGTGTTTTAATCTTTTAAACACACAAAAGCCCTTCTTTCTTGTAGGCTGCACAGAAGCCAGCCACAGGCTGGGCGTGGCCCACTGCTCATTTACCACCACTGAGCAATACGTGAGGTGGCAAATGCTAGAGAAGGAACAGTGGTGAGATGGTGGACAGGGGGATCCTATGGTGTGGCCATGGGCAGCTTTGAAGAGAAGGTACAGTTCAAGCAAGAGCCATGTGACCAGCATGGGAAGAGAGCTCCAGGTGGGGGCACCACTGCACAGAGGTCTGGGAGAGGGATGTGCCTGGCCTGTTTGGGTTTGAGATGGAGTCTCGTTCTCTGTCACCCAGGCTGGAGTGCGGTGGTGTGATCTCAGCTCACTGCAACCTCTGCCTCTCAAATTCAAGTGATTCTCTTGCCTCAGCCTCCCAAGTAGCTGGGATTACAGGCATGTGCCACCATACCTGGCTAATTTTTGTATTTTGAGTAGAGCCAGGGTTTCACCATATTAGCCAGGCTGGTCTCAGACTCCTGGGCTCCAGAGACTCGGCCTTCCAAAGTGCTGGGATTACGGGCATGAGCCACTGTGCCTGGCCTGGCCTGTTTGAATAGCAAGCTGGTGGGGCTGAAGCAGAATGTGAGCAAGGGAGAGTGGATGCAACTGGGAGGCACTGGGAGGTCCCAAGGCTGGGGGGTAGGGGGAGGGCTCTGGCTTCTGCTCTGACCTAGGAAGGACGTGATCACCCTTCCACTTCAAAAGGTCCCGTTGGTTCCTGTGCTGAGAACACAAGGGTAGTGGATAGAAGTGGGGAACCCAGTCTAGAGCAGGGGCTTGGGGACCAGTATCCTTTTCTCTCCCAGGCACGTGGCCTACCAGGAACTGGGCTCCAGGCAGGGAGGCAGCCCCCTTCTTCCATGCTGCTGGCCTCACAGAGTGTCTGGACTTTGGCTCTGCCTGTAACTAAGGTTTCTCTGCATCGGCTCTGTGTGCCTCAGTTTCCCCAGCTGTAGAATAGGAACTAAACCTGCATCATGGGGAAAAGGCTCCATGTAATACAAGTCCCTGCTCCTGCTGCCTTGTGATCAGAATGTAGGCTGAGGAAGGGAAGAGCTCCCAGGGTGGGGCTTTGGCTTGGTTGAAGAATCACCTGCCTGGTAATTTGCCTACCTGGTGAGTGAGATCTGGTGGTGGTGCCAAAAAATGGATTCAACTGGCAGGGAGCGCGTTGAGACTGCTTTTTGCCTTCAGCTGCAGGGCCTCTGAGCTCCCCAGCAGGTAAGTGAGGCCACCTGCCCCTGCAACCCTTCCACCGGCCCATCAAAAACAGAGTATGCAATGTTCCTCTTCCTACTACACCCTCATGTGAGCCAAGATCTCCCTGATCATTCAGATCTCACAGCCTTGACCCCTACTCTACATATTGAGAAAGTTCCAGTCCTCCCCTCAACTGTAGAAATTTCCTAGACCTACCTGTTGGTCAGGCATAATGGCTCACGCCTGTAATCCCAGCACTTTGGGAGGCCAAGATGGCCAGATCACTTGAGGTTGGGAGTTCGAGACCAGCCTGGCCAACGTGGTGAAACCCCATCTCTACTAGTCAGGTGAAACCCTGACTCTGCTAAAAATACAAAAATTAGCCAGGCATGGCAGTGAGTGCATGTAGTTCCAGCTACTCCAGAGGCTGAGATAGGAGAATCATTTAAACCCAGGAGGCAGAGGTTGCAGTGAGTCAAGATCGTACCACTATACTCCAGCCTGGGCAACAGAATGAAATTCTGTCTCAAAAAACAAACCAAAACAATTTTCTAGACCTTCCAGCTCCTGTCTTTGGCATCCCCACACACAGACCCCATGCCCCCCAAGACCCAGGGGACAGAGCAGGCATGACATCAGACACCTGTGTCCTCAGAATGAGTCAGCTTGTTTCTGTCCTGGCCTCACCCACCACCTCTGCTGTCGTGCCGGCCTCTGTCCTTCTCTACCTCATTATGGGATTTCCTAAAACAAGGACAGCCCCTCCCTGAGAGGCAGCCCCATGCTCTCCATGACAGAGCTCTTCCTGCAGACCTGTGAGCTCCCCCTCTGCAGCCAAAGAAAGCAAGGCTCGGCCAGGCACAGTGACTTGTCCTGTGCTTTCCCTCTAGGAACTACTCAGTGGTGGTGATGCTGCCACTGCTGCCTGTGGGAGGACGAGCCCCTGGACATGGCCCAGGTGACCAGCTACCTGGTGGAGGAGAAGCTGCTGCAGCCACTCTGAGAGCTGTCCGGGGCCAATGAGCTGGCCGAGTTCTATCGGCTCAGATGCCTCCTGCTGCAGGGTCCTCTGCAAGGCCTGCTCATAGGTTGTCTGGGAACTTGGACTGGGGGGGAATCCTAGAAGTGATCCTAGAAGTGATACGAGGCTCTCTGCACCTGAACTGTTTGTTTGCACAAATGTGGTTTATGCTGGACCCCTGCTTGCTTCCTAGGAGTCTGACAGTGTGGTCCATGCCAAGCAGCACCTGCCAAC
>PVKP010029380.1:0-29077 GCA_004027715.1 Plecturocebus donacophilus
AAGAAGAATAGCCCCTGCCCTCAAGGGGTTCACAGTCTAGTGAACATTATATGATCAATGGCAATACAGTGACCCTCACAATAGGACAAAAGGTGCAAAAAAAAAAAAAACACTGACAGGAAAAGCCTGACTATTCAAAGAAGTTCAGGGAGAAAGTATCACGGCTGACTTTTGCAAGAAGAATAGGAGTCTGCCAGGTGGAGAAAGATAAAAGATGGACGTTCTCGGCAGAAGAGACGGCTGGACAAAGATATGGACGTGTGAGGGAGCATGCTGAATTCATGCGCTTATAAAGTGAAGATCCTTTTGTAAAGATCCTGTTTATTGCTATAATTTTCTTTTATTCGCACTTAGGGATGGATAGTAACAGATCAGTGGTAGGTGATAGGGAGAAGAATAAATTGGTAACATTCTATGCATATTCCCTGCATTATAAAATACTCCCCTTCAGTTGAAAAACACAATGTAAAACTCTGGATCTATCTATAACTGTCTCCCAAATTGCTTTTTTTTTTTTTTTTTTTTGGTCTTCTGACTCACTGCAGGGGTTTCGCGTACCTTCTTTGTACCCGTGAAACCCAATCCCTTCCTCGGATGGCAATAGCGCTGGCTCCTAGTCTCTTATTTCTGTCAGTGGCAAATTCCTCCCTCATCTGATTATTACTATATTATTAGACTCTATTTTCATATTACCCTTTTTAGCATATAGATGGAATTTTTAGTTTTTTTCTAAGTGCTTCAGATAATCTTTATCCCTTTAAACATCCTTTAAATGATTTTTCAGTGAATGTTACTCATTACTGTGAGATTCGTTCCCCTCTGGTTCTTTTCAAAGGGCAGAGCATTGAGGAGATAACAGATTTTGACAAGTTATTAAAGAAGGGTTAAGTCCACAGATGTCCTTGTATTTTCTTGCACAGAGTCTGGAGTAATATTTTATATTTATTTTGTTACATGGAGCCTTATCATATAATCCCCCCACCTGATGCCACCACCAAAAGAACCTACTATGTGGGAGTTCCTGTGACAATATGTGGCTTGCAAGTTGCCTGAAAGAGATCAGAGAGTATCTTAGAAACAAAGTAGAATTTGTCTCTCTCTGATCACGATAACCAGAAATGGAAAAGAACACTGAACCAAAAATAGTAGCACCATTTACTCTGACAGAATAGGAAACTAGCAGCTTCTGCTCTGTGAGTTTTAGGATCTCGAGCAAGCAACACCTCTGTGACTTCTTTTACTCATCTGTCAAACAGAAAGGATGATATAAATGCAAATGTATTTCCCTAAACAGAATCCAGAATTAGTACAATTTTCAGTCCAATTTGTACAGCTCCACATTTTACCAAAAGAAAGGACTAAAATAGTGGAGTAGTCCACCAGCCAAATGGCAAGCAGAGATTGCCAAGGGCTTTAATAAAATGCTATTTATAGTCAGAATTCTGGAGCCATTATTCACCATTGTCTCTTAGATAAAATAAATACCTGATGATTGTATATACCATTTACAGTACAGTTTTAATAGAACATGCTAACACAGAAATGAGCAGTCTTTAAGAGTTAGATGTTATGTGGGAAGGTAGAAAAATCACATGCTTTGGAGTCCAAAAATGTGGTTCCTATTCTGTGCTTGGCTTCTTTGTGAGTCTGACACCCACCATAGCCTAAGTCATTAGTTCCCAAACTTTGTCACATGGGTATTCCTCTCTGCAAAAAGGAGCAAACGAGTCGCTTGCCCAGGAATGTGGGGGGATCCTGGAACCACCTCTTGTCATCAGAACATCCCCCATTTAAAATACTCTGATTTACTGTAAAAATCTATTTGAACTTTGTGATCGAATCCCTTTTACATTTCTGGTTTTTAAATAAAAATGTTTAAACTTCATTATTGTCATCTAAAATTTTTAAAAGTTGTTCAGAGCTGTCCCTCATGTAGCCTCCATTTCCTCACCTCCCTTCACTTTTAAAATTATTTCTGGCCAAGCACAGTGGCTCACGCCTGTAATCCCAGCACTTTGGGAGGCTGAGGAGGAGGATCACTTGAGGCTGAGTTTGAGACCAGCCTGGACAACGTAGCAAGACCCCATCTCTACAATAACATTAAAAAATTAGCCGAGTTTGGTGGTACACACCAGTAATCCCAGCTACAAGGGAGTCTGAGGCAGGATCACTTAAACCCAGGAGTTTGATTCTGCAGTGAGCTGTGATGGTACCCCTGCACTCTAGTCTGAGCAACAGTGAGACCCTGTCTCAAAAACATATAAAATTTTAAAATCCATGTATATATTTTTAAAAATTCAAATATTACTACAAAGTATTTATTGAAAATATAGCCCCTTTCCTTGCTCTCTAAGTCCAAGTCTGCTGAAGAAGGGCAAATACTTTCCATTTTTTTAGTTTTTTTCTTTGGATATTTATGGTCACATTTTAAAATAATATTCTTGGACCTTATGGCACTGAATACACAGCATGTAATCTTCTGCACATTGACTTTTTTGTTCAATGTTATATGTGTGAGAGGCAGCCATGTGGTTCGTTTACTTTAATTACATGTTATGTTGTTTTGTAACATTTGGTTCAATAATTATACCCTAATTTACGTATCAATTCTCTTGAGATTGGTCACCTGAACTCTTTCCTGGTTGTTGCTATTACAAGCAATTTACTATGAACATTCTTATACATGTCTCCCCTGGAATACAGGCAAGACTTTTCTTTGCATCCAGAGATGGGGAATAGCAGGATCACCAACATGTGCATTCTCACCTTGTATGTTTCACTTTCTTTATAAAATAGAAATTCTTTCTTTAAAATTTTATTTTTAAATTTTGAATTACTATAGGTACATAATAGTTGTATGTATTTATGGGGTACATGCAATGTTTTGATACAGGCATACAACATGTAAGGATCAAATCAGAGTAATCGGGGTATCTCCTCAAACATTTTTCATTTCTTTGTGTTAAGAACATTCCAATTTTACCCTTTTAGTTATTTTAAAATATACAGACATTATTATTATTATTTTGAGACAGGGTCTCACACTGTCACCCAGGCTAGAGTGCAGTGGCATGATCTCGACTCTCTGCAACCTCCGCCTCCTGGGCTAAAGTGATCCTCCTGACTCCGCCTCCCAAGTAGCTGGGACTATAGGTACGTGCCATCATGCCAAGCCAATTTTTGCAGTTTTGTAGAGACGAGGTTTCCCCATGTTGGCCAGGCTGGTCTGGAACTCCTGACCTCAAGTGATCCACCCACCTCGGCCTCCCAAAGTGCTGGGATTATAGGAATGAGTCACCGCACCCAGCCAAATTATTGTCAATTATAGTCACTCTATTGTGCTACTGAGTAGAAACCAAAATTCTTAATACAAAAGTAGGCAAATTTATCAGTCTTAGCTTTATGATTTGTCCTTTTTTGTGTATTCAGAAGTTGTTTCTTACTCTAAAATCATGAAAACATGCTTCCATATTTTTGTAAATAAGTCCTGAATCCATTGTGATTTATTTTTGGGTACCATGTGCCTATTTCCTCTTCAAACCCTCTCATCTGGCTCCCACTTCCAACAAGTAACTGAAAGTGCGCTTGGGAAGGTAACCAGTGGCTTCCACATTGCTTTATCTAATTCTCTTTTCCAGGCCGTATCTTAGATAATCACTCAGCACGTTTGACACAGTTGACTCCACCTCCTTTGTGAAAGGTCTTCTGTTCTTGCCTTCTATGAAACCACATTCTCCTAGTTTTTCTTTTTCACATAGGGCAGCTCCTTCACCTTTGCATGTCTCCATTCCCTTCATGACCTCTAAATGTTGGTGTCCTTCAGGGACCAGTTCTTGGCCCTCTCCTCTTCTCTTTCTATGCTGTTTTTCCGGGAATCTCGTCTGTTCTAAGGGTTTTATGCAGATGATCCCTAACATTGAATCCCTAGCCTATACCTTCCTCCCAAGCTCTAGCCTCATAACCCTTTATGGATGTCTCTTGGCATCCAAAATTATTATGCCTAAAACTGAACCTTTGATCTCCCTTTCCCAGTTCTATAAATCTACCCTGACATATGCCAACTCTCTGGTGGGGTCTTCCTTGATACCTCTGTCAACAGCCAACACAATAGCGAGTCTTACTGAGTCTCACTCAAAAGGCATCTGAAATCTGTACACCTCTCTCCAGCCTCACTACCAAGCATTCATTATCACCCAATGACTCCTAATAATCTCCCTGCTTAACTCTTGTTCCCTCCAATTTTTTTTCCCAAATGAAAGCCAGAATGATCTCACAAAAATATAATTGGATCCATGTCAGTCCTCTCTATAAAACCCTTCAAAACTTTTTAGTGCAGTTAAGATAAAAATCCCAAATCCTTTCTGTGGCCTAGAGGATACCTTGCATTAAATGAAACCAGCCTCTTTATATATAATCCAGTATACCTTAAGGTCAACCTAGAATACTCTTCCCCTATTTTTGTTTGTTTGTTTCTCTCTTCCCTCAAGCTTCAGGTTAAATGTCTTCCCCTATATGATCTCATAGTAACTTGACTTTCCTTTATATCATCTGATATGATTTGTGATTAGATGTTTGTCTGATAATTATCTTATTTTCTGTATCCCCCTAGATCCTGACTTCCTGGGGGCAAGAACCATGTCTGTATTATTATTGTTATTATTATTTCTCCCATACACCCTGGGCCTAGCACAGTGTCTATCCATATTAGGAATTCAGTAAACCCTGTTAAATGCCAAGGGTACATGGAGAAGACAATGCCCCTCTCCTCCCTGAGAAGTCTACATAACCTCACAGGGTTCCTAGCAGCTGAGACTCAAGTTCTTGGGGCTGCATTCCTGTTTCCAGGAAGATTATGTTGGGGAATTCACTCCTCGTGGCTTCATCTTTTTTTTTTAACTCAGCCTGGAGTTCAGTGATGCAATTTTGGCTCACTGCAACTTCTGCCTCCCGGGTTCAAGTGATTCTCCTGCCTCAGCCTCCTGAGTAGCTGAGATTACAGGCACGCGCCACCACGCCCAACTAATTTTTGTATTTTTGTACAGATGGGGTTTCACATGTTGGCCAGGCTAGTCTTGAACTCCTGACCTCAGGTGATCCATCCACCTTGGCCTCCCAAAGTGCTGGGGTTACAGGTGTGAGCCACCACCCCCTAGCCTGGGCTTCATCTTCCCTATCCAGAAGCTTCCCTTTTCCCTGCACCTGTTCACATCTCCTGCCCCATAATTCCCACTACACTCCCTTTTAGGACTAGGATTTCTTTCTAAGGAGGAAGACAACAGAGGGGCTGGAAGCCTGCCTGACTGTACAGGCTGCATATGCTGATTATTACTGTTACTTTAAAGCGGAAATGTAATTAGTGTATTGGTACTTAATTGTATAGTAGACTATTAGTAGCATAAAATCCATTCACCTAAGATGATTCTTGTAGGTGATTTGGACACAAGAAAGGCAAGCTTATTACCATTTCAGCATCGCTGTGGTATTATTGCCCCCTGGTGGCTATGCTAATTACTTAGCCCCGACCGACTGGGAGCTGTGTGTTTCCAGGGCATTGTGGTATGCGCTTCTCTCCAAACAAAACTAGAGAGAAGCATGCGCAGTGGCTCTTGCCTGTAATCCCAGCACTTTGGGAGGCCGAGGCGGGCGGATCTCTTGAGGTCAGCAGTTGGAGACCAACCTGGCCAACATGGTGAAACCCTGTCTCTACTCAAAATGCAGAAATTAGCCGGGGCGCATACCTGTGATCCTCCTTACTCGGGAGGATGAGGCAAGAGAATCACTTGAACCCAGAAGGGAGAGGTTTCAGTGAGCCGAGATCACCCCTCTGTACTCCAACTTGGGTGACAGAGAGAGATCTGTTTTAAGAAGAAGAAGAAGAACAAAAACTAGAGACAAAAAGAGCACAAGAACATTTTTTTTGATAAAATTCTCTATATCAACCCCACCCACACGTTTGTCTTTAGGGTAACCCACTCCAACCGTTTCCTCCTCTTATCCTAGATGTTTCTGTCCCTTCTTAAGCACTATTCAGAGTCATGACATCATGTGGTCTCCAAGAATAACAGTCGGTGACCCCCATTTTAGAGAACACCTGTAGTTCAACCCAACAGGAACCAGCATTTCCATGGCCTTAGACTTTGAGGCAGCAAAACATTTTCAAATGCACAAAATCATAGAAGCACTGCCAGTCATCAACCAGGTGAAGTTACCTAGGACAATTACTGTGCACTCTTAGGAACTGTGTCACCTGTGCAGTTTGGTTTCATGTTTCTAAATGCATACCCACTCTTCAAATCAGAAACTTATCCACAAGACACAATTCAACCACTCACAATTGTTCAGCCTTGTTCTAGCCTTTAAGATGAAATAGGGGAAAGGTGAATATGGGGAATTTTGTGTCTAATTGATAGAAAATGCTTTGGCAGAGTTGAAAAAAATATATAGCCTTTTTTATTATACGTTCTTTCCACAGAGAGAAGCACTTCCAAAAAGCCAGAGGTAGTTGCTTTTATCCTTAATGGAAGCAATTCAGCTAAATGGTTGTTCACAAAGCAGAACTGGCCGTGGAACACAGGGTTCCTTGCTGTCTGCGCTCCCCTGTTTTTCTCTCTAGCCCTGAATTAAGAATCAGACAGCAACTGGCTCTGATTCTTGATCTCTTTCTTTACTAGCTGTGTAAGGCAAGTTACTCAAGGATTTCTGAGCCTCGGGATTTTCTTTTTATATCCATAAAATGGGTATAATAATACCTACCTCATATATTTGTTGTGAAGAACTTATGCCAGGCACATATTAAGCATTCAAGAGGCAGTAGCTGTCATCATGACCATAGTTATTGTTATTCAAGACCTTATGAATGATCTCAAGGAAGAAAACAACAAAAAGCCAATCAAAGCTCATTATTTGCATCGGAGAACAATATTTAGTCACTTAGAAGAGACTATAGTGGCTGAAACGATATCATTCCCCTGCCCTCATTCTTTCCTGTCTCTCTGTGGCTGACAGAATTATCAAATGGACCTAATATTCCAGGTCCCTGGTATGCGACCCTGGATAATCCCTTTCCCTTGAATGTGGGTAGAGCCTGTGATTATGATGGAATGTCACAGAAATGAGCAGGTTACACTGTATGGCAAAGGGGAAGGCATTCTGCAGATATAATTAGGGTTCCACATCAGTTGATTTTGAATTCATCAAAAAAGAGATTCTCCTGAGTGGACCTGACCAAATCAGGTGAGCCCTTAATTAATTAATTTATGTGTTTATTTATTGTGAGACAGAGTCTCACTCTGTTGCTCAAGCTGGAGTGCAGTGGCATGATCTCTGCTCACTGCAGCCTCTGCCTCCCAGAGCAATTCTCATGCCTAAGCTTCCCAGGTAGCTGGGACTACAGGCACACACCACCATGCCCAGCTAATTATTTTTTGTATTTTAGTAGAAACAGGGTTTCACCATGTTACCCAGGCTGGTCTCAAACTCCTGAGATCAGGCAGTCCACCCGCCTCAGCCTCCCAAAATGCTAAGATTACAGGCATGAGCCACTGCACCTGGCCTGAGCTCTTTAAAGGAGGCTATAGAGGGCAGAAACAGGAGAAGCAGAGGATCTCTCTTGCTGCCTTGAAAAAGCAAGTTGCTGTGAGCTCCACAGCTACAAAGAAATAAATTCTGCTCATAATCACATAAGCTTGGAAGAGGATCTCAAGTCCCAGATGAGACCCCAGCCAATACCTTGATTGCACCTCATGAGACCCTGAATAGAAGACTCAACTAAGTCATGCCTGGTCTCCTGACCATAAAACTGTGAGAAAATAAATATGTGTTGTTTTAAGCCACTGAATTTGTGGAAATTTGTTATGCAGGTATAGAAAATGAATACACTCCGATGCCTTGAAAAATGTTAACACGGTATTCACTGCTGTTTAATTTCCCAAAAAAAAACTAGGAAACGAATCCAGATGTCAGGACTCTTATCCCAGCATTTGATTGCTTTTCTGACTCATGGGTTATTTAGGAGAATATTTTTAGTTTCCAAATCTTTGGGAGCTTATCCAGAGATCATGTTACTGTTTTTTTAATTATCCTTCCACTGCGTGTCCATTTCTCACCTCCTGGCCTCTGTGCTATGATTGTTGTCACATATTGTACATTCACATATGTCATAAACTCCACATGTGTTGCCATAATTGTTCTTTAAACAATGAATTATCTTTAAAGAAATTTAAGAAGTAAGAAAAACCTCATATTTACATATGTAGTGACCATTTCTGGTGCTTTTCATTCCTTTGTATAAATCCATAGTTCCATTGCGTATCATTTTCCTTCCACTTGAAGGACCTAACATTTCTTATATATTGGTCTGCTGGTGATGAAGTCTTTAAGCTTTCATATGCCTAAAAACATATTCATTTAGCCTTTGATTTTAAGAGATATTTTAACAGGGTATAAAAGTATAGGTTGCCATATTTTTCTTTCAATATTTTACGGTGCTCATTACTTTAAAGTGCCTTGGCACACAGCATGTTTTCTCTATCTGCTTTTAAGATTTTTCTTTTTATCACTGGTTTGGAGAAATTTGATAAAGATGTTCCTTGATAAGTTTTTTTTTAAATGTTTCTTGTACCAAGAGTTCCTTGGGTATCTTATATTTGTGGTTTTATTGTTTTCATCAAATTTGGAAATTGATGCCCATTATTTTTTCAAATATTTTTTTGTTCCCACCTCCCGACCCCCTCCCCCCCAACCACCTTCTCTTCTCTCCTTTGGGGACAACAATTACATGTATATTCAGTTGTGTGAAACTTTTCTTCAATTCACTTACACTGTGTTCATTTTTGTTCTTAGTCTTTTTTCTCTGTATGTTTGATTTGGGATAGTTTGTATTGCTATGCCTTCAAGTTCATTAATCTTTTCTTATGCAAAGTCTAACTGATCATTAATTCTGCTCAGTGTATTTATTTAAATCTCAGTTTGTATCTCCGAAAGTTCAAAGTTTTGAGCTTTTTAATATCTTTCATGTTTCTACTTAATGTATTCATTATTTCCTCTAACTCTTTGAACACATGGAATACAGTAATAATAAGTTTTAATGTACTTATCTGCTAATTTGAACATCAGTTCTGGGTCAATTTTGGTCAGTTTATTTTTCTCCTAATTGTGAGTCACATTTTCGTGCTTTTCTGCATGCCTGCTAAGTTTTGTATTAGATATCCGACATTATCAGTTTTACCTTATGGGTGCCACATAGCCTATAAATATTCCTGAACATTGTTTTGATAGGCAGTTCCACTAGTTTAGTCCTTGCTTTTACAGTGTGTTAGTTGAGACCATAGCAATGTTTAGGATAAGGCTAATTATTACCCACTGCCAAGGCTACACCTGTCTGAGTACTCTAATCTACGCTCTGTGAGTTTTCTGGTCTAGTTGGTGAGAATAAGCACTGTGAGAGCTCTGAGTATTATTGCCTGTAGGCCTTTCCATAGTTATTTTCCCAGCCTCAGGTGGCTTTCTCATATGCATCTATTGACCAGTCCTCGGTGGAATACTCAAAGGGACCCTCTGCAACACTCCAGAATTTTCCCTCTGTCTCCTTTTAGCTACTTTGTTCTGCAAACTCTAGCCACTTTTTCCTCCCTTGATTCTCAGCTCCTTTTACTCAATTCAGGCAGCCCACAGGGCTCTGCTGGGGTTTCCTCTCCCTGCAGTACCATCTAGAAACTTTTTCAAGGTAGTTAGCTGGTGTTAATCATAGAACTCTCTTAACTTTCCATCTCTCAGCGATGTCTTTCATTGCCTGACATCCAGTGTCTTGACAACCATTGTTTCACATATTTAGGTTTTTTTATTAACTTTTTTTCCTCGAGAGGGTAAATCTGGTGTTTGTTACTCTATCTTGACTGGAAGCAGAAATCTGAACCATGTTGAGTCAGAAAAAAGTGCAGAAGGTGGGAGTCATCATTCTACTGAATTTCTAGAAGCTGTCTAGATATAGGATAATCATACAATTGAGATAGGTTTTCCGTTTTACCCTCTGTTTCTTTTTATATAACAGACTGAGAAAAGGGGACAGGTGAAATGCCTCTATTTTTCTCTTGCAGGAATTTATTATTTTTTTAAACTTGTTTTCCTAGCAGAATAAGAAAAGAATTCTAAAATTATTGGTGAATTTAACTCAAAGCAAGCTAAAAGTCTAAGAAGATAACAAGCTGAATTTTTCCCTCTAGAAGTTTGAAGTCATATCACATCTGCTCTGAACAATTGAAAGTACAATCTTACTACATTATGTAGAATCCTTTGAAATTAAGATTCTCCCTGCTAGGCAAGCATCCTTGCTAAGATGACTGCAAATATCCATCACTGTTGTCCATTCTGCATTTATCTGGTAAATATTCAGTCTAATTAATAGTCAGTTGGGATTAAGTCTAGAGGGAACAAGAATAAACTCAGCAGGAAAGTGTTAGGCCCTCCCATTATAGAGAATTCTTCAATCACTCCTTTTAAGTTTTCAGAGACTGTGCTAAAAAGGACGGATGGTGCAGTTGCTATAAAACCTGTCAGGGGAGAAGAATGTTCCCCGCTGCAGTGTTTGCTGAAGTTACATCAATGTCTGAGCAACATCCCCATCACTAAGAACACTACCTGTTTGTAAAGTAAAATATATTTGGAATAAAAATGACAGCATTTTGTCACGCAATACGGTATCATCCTCTGCTGAGTGCCGGAGAGATTCTACAAAGGGACTAAGAATTAGCAGGTTATGTGCAGGCGAGGTGGATTTAGGGGCAGCAGGAGCAACCATGTCCTAGGCTTGTACCCTGATACATTAACCCCTTTTGACTCTCTTGCATCTCATATAATTAGTATATTAACACGTGACCTCCTCCAGAACAAAAACTAGATAGTGCTATTTAATATGTCTTTTGGGGTCCCACCCGGTCTTAACAGCAACGATGCTAACATTAGCTCCCTCTCTGCCTCTCTGGCCTTGTCCCTACGTCTTCCAAACCCCCATGCAGCCACGCTGGGCTTTACGCAGTCCCTTGCATGTGCCAGGTATGCCTCTACCACGGGCACTTTCACTTGCTAGTCCCTCTGCTTGGAACATTCCACCCACTTACATCCATAACATTCATTTCTTCTCTACCTTTCCTGATGCTCCAGCCTAAAATCACACCACCCCTCCAGTACTTTCCATCCTTTTCCAACCTTTATTTTCTGCCCAGCACTTTTTACCACCTCACATGATACACGTTCACTTATGTGTTGATTCTGTTGCCCTGGCCAGGCACGGTGGCTCTTGCCTATAATCCCAGCACTTTGGGAGGCCGAGGTGGGTGGATCACCTGAGGTCGGGAGTTGGAGACCAGCCTGACCAACATGGAGAAACCCCATCTCTACTAAAAATACAAATTTAGCCGGGTGTGGAGTTGCTTACCTGTAATCCCAGCTACTTGGGAGGCTGAGGCAGGAGAATTGCTTGAACTCAGGAGGTGGAGGTTTGGAGGTTTCAGTGAGACAAGATTGCACCATTGCACTCCAGCCTGGGCAACAAGAGCAAAACACTCTCTCTCAAAATATAATATATAATTCTGAATACATATATATATGCTGTTGCCCCCTTAAACAATAAGGCACATGAAGTCAGGGACTTTATTTTGGTCTTTCCTGTCTCCCCAGCACCTGGGAAAGCAGCTGGTGCACAGTGGGGGCTCAATAAATACTTGCTATAATGAACAAATAAGCAAGCATGCAGAACAAATTGTGAACTAAACAAATGTATGTGCATCATAAGGAAACTGTCTTGGTTAGATGGAAGTAGCAAATGATGTTTGGTTATGCAATTAAAATTTAACACAGCAGGCAATTGGAGATACTATTGGGGTTTGTTGGTATGGAGTCAGCTGAGATGTGGAGTAGCAATCTAGGAAGGCAATGAAGAAGAATTCATGGGAAAATTGAGGTTAGTTGAGTCTGAGACACTCCCTCAAGAAAGGCTTAGTACAAAGATCCTCAATAATGGATTGAGGATGCACAGCATTTCTCAGCAGGCTGATGTACAGTCATCCCTCTGTCTCCCAGGTTTCAGGACCCTCCAGATACCAAAACCCATGGATGCTCAAGTCCCTTATATAAACTGACATATTATTCACATATAAATTACACACATCCTCCAATATTCTTTAAATCATCTCCAGATTATTTACAATACCTAATACACTGTAAATGCTATATAAGTAGCTGTTATTCTGTATTGTTTTTGATCAGCATTATTTTTTATTGTTGTATTCTTAATTTTTTAAGTTTTCAATCTGTGGGAGCTGAATCTGTGGATGCAAAACCTGAAAATACCAGATACCCAGATACCAAGGGCCAGCTATATACCCTATTGAGTGTGAAGCAGCATAACCTTTTTTTTGACTGACATACTTATGTAATCTCAGCACTTGGAAGTGTGGTGGCAAGGTGGGAAACCACATTTAAAAACTGACCTAAACACTAGCTGCACAGGACCACTTACAAAACTGAGCAAGAGTTTTTCGCTGGCACATGCCCCTTCCAAGATGGCACAGACTTTGTTATTTTATTTTATTTTTTTTAGGAATAAATGACACTTGCTCACTCTCAGTGCATCCATCTCTGCCTGGGCTCCTCCACTCCCTTAATGGTTGTCATTATGAGGATTCCATCTGCCAAGACACAGCTGAAAGTGGGCCAACGGGGGGCCCAGCTGAGTACTTAATAGGTGCACAATACATGTTTCAGAAATTAAAAGTGGCAGAACCACTTCTACGAGCAATGATGCTGGTGCCACCTGGTGTGAGGATGAAGCCCCTTCAGGCAGAGGAAGGCTGAAGAATGAAATTCCTCTTTCCCCGTGGAGGCTGGTCCCCAGCACATTCATGCACTCTCATCTGTTTGGGAAAGGTGTCCCAACCCTTTCTCAATCCATCTCTCTCTCTCCCCCTGCCTTTTCCTCACTTCCCCACCCGACTCCCACCCTACTAGACTTGTACCTGAGTTTCACAGTCCCTGCAGAGAGAATTGATAGCAGCCTCCCTGTGAGATTCTCCTGGTGAGGCTCAGCAGACTTTCTAGGGGAGAAGAGCTGTAATTTTCCTCCAAGTAATTTTGACTATCAGGCCCTCACTGCAGCTTGTTCTGAAAAAGACAGAGAACAGGCAGCTCGCTGTAGCTGCTATAATTGCAGAGCCAAATGAGAGAAGACGTAGGGAAGGAGAGTGTGAGCAAAAGAAGCGAGAATCATGGGACTTATACAAACCCCATCCGTGCTCAGGAGGGAGCTTCCTGAGAAGAACAGTGGGGACAGCCACTGCGACGAGGGTAATGCTTGAGTCTAGCTGGCCATCTATACAAACAGTACTTGTATACTTTTCTGATTTTCATTTTTTATTGTTTTTCGTTTTTATTTTGAGACTGGGTCTTACTCTATTGCCTAGACTGGAGTGCAGACTGCAGTGCAGTGGTGCGATCTCAGCTCACTACAGCCTCAACCTCTCACGGTCAGGTGATTCTCCTACCTCAGCCAACCAGGTGGCTGGGACTACATGCCACCATGCCCAGCTCATTTTTTGTATTTTTTGTAGAGACAGAGTTTTGCCATGTTGCCCAGGCTGGTCTTGAATTCCTGGGCTCAGGTAATCTGCCTCGGCCTCCCAAAGTGCTATGATGGCAGGCATGAGCCACCACACCCAGCCCTGACTTTCCTAAAGCTCTGTGGCCTGATATGAAAATGATATAAAATTAGATGTAATCAAGCTCCTGGTTTAAAAAAAAATCTGTTTAAAACCAGATTATTTGACAGAAAACTTTTTCTTCACTTGCAGTAAGGCTAATTTGATAAATTTGTGAAATTCAGCCGGAATTTATAATTTTATCTACTTTTACAATAAAAAATACATCTACCCTAAATGTCAAATGTGTAAATCATCTCAGTTGTCATATATTGCATAATTATTGTAAAGGAAGCACTTTTAAGGCCTTTGTTTTTTTTCTAATTTAATTCTCCTAATAACCCTCGAGGATAGGTACTATTACTAGCTTCTTTCTTTTTTTTTTTTCTTTTTTCTTTTTTTTTGTTATATAGTCTCACTCTGTTGCCCAGGCTGGAGTGCAGTGGTGGGATCTCGGCTCACTGCAGCCTCTGCCTCCCAGGTTGAAGCGATTCTCCTGCCTCAGCCTCCAAAGTACTGGGACTTCAGGCACCCACCACCATGCCCAGTTTTTTTTTTTATTTAGAGTAGAGACAGAGTTTTACTGTATTGGCCAGGGTGGTCTCAAACTCCTGACCTCAGTGCTGGAATTACAAGCATTAGCCACCATGCGTAGCCTACTATCTCCTTTCTTAAAGAAGAGTAAACTAGGACTTAGGAAGGTGAAATAACGTCCCAAGGTCAAATGTGAAACCAGGTCAGTCTCTCTCGGAAGCCCAAGTGTTTTTCCTCTGCTCTCTGCAATGTGTTAGTCATCCCTGTGCATGTGAATAACCGGAGTTCCTCGTTGAAAACACAGATTCCAAGGCACCAGTCCTGCAGGTTCCGATCCAGCACCCTTGTTCTGGTAGCTGGGAATATGCACTGATGACAAGCAGCAGAGGCTGTTCTGAAACAAATGCTGTAGTGCCTCACTTTGAGAATCAGAGCTCCAGGAACAATTAAACATCCAGCACCTCCTAGTCCAGCCCCCAGATATTAAATGGCTTCCTTGGGGCTGATCCAGAGCAGGACTGGGATCAGAAGGGACGGAGCTGGCCCAACATTCTTTCCACCACATTCCAGTGGAGAAAAAATTCAAGTTTCTGAGAGAGCTTTGTTCTTCCCCTTTTTTCAGTTCTTCAAGCAGCCAAACTCCCCTGGAGCGTCAAACAATATGTTCAAGGCCAGCGTGGAAAAAATCACACCACTAATTCGAAAAGTCTCAGTGCTTGGTGCCCACGTACTGCCAAAATTGGAAGCAGTGAAAATCATTTAAATATTACTTTTCTTTAATTGTGAGAATATCAGTGTGTGAAAATTGCCATGTGTAACCTTAAGAGTTGTTACAGCTTTCTAAAAAGCAAGCTTGCCTTTTCCAACTGCCATTCAGCAAGTATTGTTTCTCCTTTTACACATCCCCATTAAACTCTCAGCGCCGTATTAGACCTATACAATATCTAAACGCAGTTCAGAGCTGCTTCTTAACGGTAGATGTAAATGGAAGTCTTATAATTCTATGAGATTATTACAGCTACATTTGCTGTTAAGCTGCCATTCTCTGAGTTATTACCCTGAGACTGGTGTTTTATTCTCTGTATTTACCCAGTTTGCATTGAATGAGCAAATATCAAGACTGTTGGCTTAATGCCAAGGTTCCACAAACAACTGTTCCCCTGTTTGCAGCCATATTTATTTATTTCTGGTTGTTCTCTGCAAGAATCTGTCAAACCAAGTCTCTTAAAGGGATACCTAAAATATGCTTGGACTCTGTGTTTTGGGGCAACTTGATTCATTCATTACTGGTGTTCTTGCAAGTGTTGACACATGAATTGCAAAAATCTTGATTATGCAAATGTGTTGTGTGTGTGTGTGTGTTTAATGATAATTCCAATACAAATTTCCGTTAGTAATAGTTCTCTTTATCATACAACTCTTCATAGACAGATTCGTTAGCTTCCTAAACGTGCTTGGTACAGTTGCTGAGGCCACCGGACCCAGCAGATTTAGAAGCCAGAAACTTCAGAGACCCCTCATATCTAAGCAATACAATGTGTATGAGGGGTGAGGGGTTACTGTTTTCCAGAAATACAATGTTTGGGTTGAAATGTCTGGCAAAGAGACGTGAAGAACCAGAACAACAGGGGATTTTAAAATCCCATCTCTACTAAAAATACAAAATTTAGCTGGGCGTGGTGGTGCACACCTGTAATCCCAGCTTCTTGGGAGGCTAAGGCAGAAGAATCACTTGGACCTAGGACTTGGAGGTTGCAGTGAACCTAGATCACACCACTACACTCCAGCCTGGGAAACAAGACCAAAACTCCATCTCGAAAAAAAATTAAATTAAATTAAATTAAATTAAAAAATAAAATTAGATCTTGAATTCAAGATGGCACTCAAAATACCACCCGTTTCCTACAAGCTGGTACCCTCTTAACTTTTTCCAGAAGCCACAGTGCTCCCTGTACTACATCTCAGATGCAAAACAGCAGGGCGACACAGTGAAGCTCTTGCCCTGGAGCCCTCCTGTTGAACAGAATGCTTCAGCGAAGCATGAGGGGTTTATCAGTTGAATGAAGCCACTTAACATGTTTTACAATCCTGGGAATTCTGTTATTTAATTAGGTAAATTCTCTTATGTGGCATTTATACCCTCAGAGTTTTTTGCCCTTCTGAAAGTAGCACAAACTCTTTCTGGCTGCTCGGATTCCATGTAGTTATTTAATACATTTGTGGGAGTTACTTTATCATTTTAAATCTGGGATCAGCGAATATGTTCCATAAGAGGCTGGATAATAAAGATTTTAGGCTTTGCAGGCCATATGATCTCTGCCATAACAATTCAACTCTGCCAGAAAAGCAGCCATTGATGATAATATGTAAACAAATGGGAATGTCTATGTTCCAATAAAACTTTATTTGCAAACACTGACATCTGAATTTCAAGTAATTTTCACAAATCACTAAACTGTATTCTCCTTCATTTTTTTTTTTCAGCCACTTAAAACACAAAGTCCATTCTTAGCTCCTGCATCCTATAAAGACAGAGCGGGCAAGATCCAGCCAGTGGGTCACAGTTTTCCAGTCTTTGCTTTAACCCAACAGTGGGCTGATAAAGTAGAAATGCCAGCTTTAGCCACTAGCTGCTCTCCTTTACTTAATCCTTAACAGGCACTCAAAATATTAGCTATTACTGTAATAATTAGTCCGTTGAGACATGTTTGGGAATGAAAATCAGCACATAATTTTTCTATTTATGGAAGAATGCCAGTAAACTTAGTAAATGTGATATTGGGATCAGAACTGATTTCTCTATGTGACTTTCCACTTCTGCAAAAAGCTTGGAGCTGGGACCGAAATCAGAGAGCTTCCACTGTAGAACTGGAAGCCTCTGGGCTGCCTGTGACTGACCCTGCCCTAAGATACTATTGCTCAGAGTGCTGCAGGGAGACATGGCTGCTCTTTGGTTTATTCTGCATCTCATGCAAGTTAACCTTCTATCAGAACAGAGAGAAAACGACTTCTAAGTTTGGATGATGGCAAGTGAGGATTTTCTTCTCTCCTTCACCCTGATCCACTAATTACAAAGATCCTTTCTCTACCAGGGAAGAGAAATAAGCAGCTGGTGTAACATCGGGGCTCCTAGTTGTAATTTTATGCATAAAGATCTTCCTAGACTGAAAATTCCTTGATAAAATGAGGCCAGTGTTTCTTTTCTTCTATACTTGATTGTCTGATGGACTTGGTCTTAATTCTTCTCCTTCATTTTCCTCCTCACTTCTTTCTCCTGTCTTCCATTTTTCTTTTCTGTTTTCTGTTTTTGTCATAATGATTTCATATTCAGAGGTGTTCTATACCCTTGCTACTCAAAGTCTGGTTGCATTTATTACCTATGGTTTTTAACATAACTAGTTGAATTGTAAGTTTATATAACTTAATTTTAATAACAGCTGTATTTAACAACTGGGGCCAAATTTCCTGTTAATCAGCTCCATCAGTCAGTAAAAACTGGCCCTAACAGACCCATAGAAAAAGGACATCTTTACAACTTTGGATACGTTAACTTAAAAACACACACACAATATCTATAAATGTGGAAAGGAGAGAAAACTTCATTTCTTAAAAAGAGTTACAGCCTGCAAGGTGGCCATCCTTCAGGCTGGGAAGCTTGCCTCATTCAAAGACCAGAGACAGGCACTTCAAAGGAGGAGGGGTTGGGGTAACAGCTTTATCCTGAACAGGCTGGCTAAACTTATATATTCAACAGGTTATAGGAGGAGCTATGAATATTTATAAAGGTGGTTCTGATGCATATGTATTAAACAAACGTGCATGTTAACATATGACCCCATGTTCACTTTAGGATGATTTAACATTTAAATGTATTACAATTAAGTCCTATATATCAAAATGTCTTTTGAGAACATAAAGTACGCAAGTGCACAACCTCTGTCAACTGGCCAGAAACAGTCCCTGCTCAGTGGCCTTATCACCTGGTGTTGCAGGGGGTCAGTTAGTCAGAGCCTGTGAGCTGGTTGAGCTGTAACTGTCATAATATTGCTTATTTCTAGCCAGTGCTTGTTTAGCTGCTAGAGAAAAAGGAAAACTTCCTAGCAAGGTTAGAACATAGTTACTTCTTTAAATGTAGAGGTGTATGACTTAACCCTTGTCTGGCATTGCCTTAGGTCCTATTTATAATTTGGTATGTTACTGCCACGAAGAGTCTGTTTTGTCAATCTTTTTTTTTTTTTTTTTTGAGAGGGAGTCTTACTCTACCACCTAGGCTAGCGTACAATGGTGCCATCTTGGTTCACTGCACCCTCCGCCTTCCAAGTTCAAGCAATTCTTCTGCCTCAGCCTTCCAAGTAGCTGGGACTACAGGCACCCACCACCATGCACTGCTGATTTTTGTAGTTTTAGTAGAGACAGAGTTTCACCATGTTGACCAAGTTGGTCTCGAACTCCTGACCTCAGGTGATCCACCCGCCTCAGCCTCCCAAAGTGCTGGGGTTACAGGCGTGAGCCACTGCGCCGGCCTGTTCTGTCAATCTTCTGGTCTCTATTTTAACATATGCTAATCAGTTGTTGTGTCTAAACCACAAAAGAAACGGGATATAAAAAACAAAGACATGTCTGACCTCTCCTTCCATCATAGCCAGGAACTTGGTTTTTAACTTTTTCTAGGATCGCTTTGGCTCAGAGGGTGTCTGTTTTGTCTATGGTGGGCTTAGGATTTTATTTTAGTTTACACACTGCAGTTCTAGGGTGCTGCAGACGACTCCTGCACAACACACTTGGGTACCACCTACTCATTCTCAGCAAATCTCTGTTCACAGAGAGCCTTAAAAGAAAAAAAGTGGTGTGCAGTATTTTACTCTTACAATTCTACTAACATCCATTGAACTTGCTCAGAAACATTTTATTGGTATTGTTTTGGAATATTCTAATTGAGAATTTCCACCAGTTTCCAGTTAGGGCATTCCATGTGACTTATGACACCCACGAGTTAATACTATCAGAGATGTTCCCCCAACACCATTTTCGCCTTTTTCAACTTTTCATTCAATAAATCTTTAATGTTTCTTGCACTATAGTTATACTACTTTGAGTTGAATTTCATTTCCTCTTCTTTCCTCTTCCTTAATTTTAGTAAAAGGTAAATTGACAGCAACATCCAATACCAGAGTGAAATGAGTTTAAATGCTGTAAGTAATCAGCTATCACTGTGCTGAGCATTAGCTTCCTTGGAAGGAACCAGGATTTTTTCACCTCCAAGAATCCTCAGCTGTACTTTCCTGGTGTTATGGATACACAGGGAAGCTGAGTCAGGCCCCTAGTTCCCTATCCTAGCCAGCTCCCCGATGACCTTGAAAAGTCATTCAACTTCTCTAAGCCTAAAAAAAGAATTGATAGGAGACTTCTAAGATTCCTTTCAGTTCCTGTTTTAATTCTTTAAAAAAAATAAAATAAAATTAAGGGCCTGGAGCGGTGAGGCACGCCTGTAATCCCAGCACTTTGGGAGGCTGAGGTGGGCGGCCTCACGAGTTCAAGAGATCAAGACCATCCTGGCCAACATAGTGAAATCTGTCTCTACTAAAAATACAAAAATTAGCTGGGTGTGGTGGCGTGCGCTTGCAGTCCCAGCTACTCAGGAGGCTGAGGCAGGAGAACCGCTTGAACCCAGAGGCGGAGGTTGCAATGAGCTGAGATCGCACCACTGCACTCCAGCCTGGCAACAGAGCTGGACTCCCTCTCAAAAAAATAAAATAAAAATTAAGATTAAAAGAAAACATCCAGAAAAGACAAACTTCTTGTTCATTTGAGCAGTCTTCCTGGTCTGCCTTTTTTGACGGATAACACCTTCTTGATTTAATTCTCTGCTAGAAATATGCACAGCCATGCTCTTTGCATACAGCCTAACAGCTCATAAAATGCACCTGCCATTAAAATGATTTGCGTGATCCATTTGGTGACTACTGAGCTGTTTATGGTCCTAACTATCTGGGTTTCTTCGTCGTGTGGGTTTCTGTTTATGCGACCGTCTTTCTGAGGTCACCCTGTGTGTGCCACTGCCTTCTGGTGCTGTCCTCCGGCCCTCGAGAACCGTCTCTGTGACTGGACACCTGCCCCGCCTCCCACACGGTCGCCTTCCACACAGCACCAACCCTGTCTGAAAACAAGGGTGTGGCCCAGGCAGCAGGGGTAGGGGCGTGTCACACACACCGTGCCTTACAAAGGGGAAAAATTAGAGGTTCCCGCGAGATGCTTGCGACTCTGGTACTTGTAAAAGTACCGCAGCCAGGCAGCGGGCCTTCCCAAGGCCCCTCGCTCTGGATAGGGCTGCCATTTGCATCCTAGCTGCGATTTAGACGCCTCCAACCTTCTAGTTTTCAGTTACCAGAGTCCTATCGCCGCCCAGATCATCCCAGGTCCCCATGACGCCGTTTATTGTGGTAACCATGCCTGGCGACTGCTCAGAAACCCAGCGCGTCCTGCCCAGCGTTTAAGTGCGAGAAGTGGCAGAGGCGAGTGGCGGCCGAGCGCAGGAGCAGGGGCGCAGGAGCGCGGGAGCGTGGGACAACCGGCGCCGGGGCGCGGCCGGGAGCGCTCGCGCGGGGCGCACCGCAGCCAAGCCCCCGGAGGAGGAGCGCACGGGCGGGCGCAGCATGGGCTGCGGACCTTCCCAACCTGCTGTAGACCGGAGACGTGGCCCCACGCCCAGGAAGGGGTGGGAAGAGGGATTCAAGGTAAAAAAAAAAAAAAAAAAAGAAAGAAAGAAATTAAATAAACAGACATAAAGCCTTTGCCTGGGAGGCCTCGCGAGTCCCACGCTTGGGGGCAACAGGAGTTGGCTGGAGCAGGGTGGGTCAAGGTCCACAGCCAGCCTAGCGAACAGGTGAGAGCAACTTTATTCTGTCCGTGTTTAACTGTTGTCTTAACCAGGACTAGATAGATGGATAAATATCAAAATCTATCTATATCGATAGAGAGTATGGATACAGATATATGGCTTTAGGATCAATTTTGAGAGCCTTTGGTATTTCAAGAGATTGTGAAGGTGGTCACACCTCAGGGCAGAGTCAAGGAATAACGGCATGAGCAGTGTGCTCTGCACAGGGCTACGGTTAAGCATGATTGTCCAGGAAAGGTTGGAGTCACTAGGAACTGCCATATATTGTAGGCTTCTGGAATATAGGCCCTTTGGTAGTTACTTAGAACTGGGAGAGATCTCAGAACCCATCTAGCTGCGTCCTCTCGATTCATAGATGAGAATCATGAGGCCCAGAGAGGTAAATGACTTGCCTGAGCCTGCACAGCTAGCTTGAGGGCATGGCGAGGGTAGAATTTAGTTTTCGAAAGTTTTGTTCCAATATTCTTTTCCATAATTCTTCAAAGTTGCATGCCCTGTAATTCTTCTGGAGACATTAAGGGGAATTTTTTCCAGAGCGAAACCTCGAGGGATGAGTTGGTTGAGGCAGAAATGAGGTCCATGATCTTTCTTTCTTTCTCTTTCTCTCATTCTTCTTTTCTTTCCTCTTTTCTTTCTTTGATGGAATTTCACTCTTGTTGCCCAGGCTGGAGTGCAAGTGCAATGGCGGGATCTCCACTCACCACAACCTCTGCCTCCTGAGGTTCAAGCGATTCTCTTGTCTCAGCCTCCTGAATCGCTGGGATTACAGACACCTGCCACCACGCCTGGCTAATTTGTTGTATTTTTAGTACACACAGGGGTTGCATTATGTTGGCCAGGCTGGTGTGAGCTGCCACGCCCGGCCCAAGGTCCAGGATTTCTTTGTATCCTTACTACCCTCTAGATTCCACAGAGAGCACTAGCAACCCTCAAGGGTCCATTTCAGAGTGGCCACATCCAGAGATAAGGCTACCATATAATTTATCATCAAAATCATGCTTTTAAGAGTGAAAGGGAACCCTATTAATACATTTTCCCAAAGAGCCTGGCTGAAGCCCAGCAAACTGGGACTTATGGCCACCTGTCCGAAGGGTCATTTTTGGAGCTACTGTTTAAAGTACACACACTTGGTCTCAGCAGGCACTGTGCAAAACACAATTAAGTGCCAGTTACAGCACCTACTACATGTGGGACACATCTGGGCTCTTCGAGTACATTTCAAAACAAGCAAACCAGAATCTAGTGAAGGCTGACTCCAGACTTAGTACCTGGTGCCCTGGGGGACACCTGTGCCTAAATGACCATCCATCTTAACACTGTTTTCTGTTTTCAGTCCTGAAACTGCCATTGCCTATGTATAGGAACCCATTACCTTTTATGGGGTCTTTCTGCCTCTCCTGTCGGGATCCTAACAAGTTTCTCCTCCACACTGCCACCTGTCTTTCCAAGGGAAAAATTTCCCTTCTTGCCCAAAACCCTTTAGTTTGATCCCATTCTGTCCCGCTAATTCCTCTTCTCTTCACTGGTGCCTTTCACTTGTGAGCTCTTGGGTCTGCTAAACCAAATGACACTCGGGACTCAGTTCTCCCAGGCTTCTCACACCTTCATGCCTTTACCTGTGCCATTCCCTTTCCTGGGATGTCCTCCTCGGGCCCTCTCCTATTGGCCTGGTGAACTCATGATCGCTTTGGACTAATATGTAGAAATATTTCTCCCATTTTTCAAAAATACATGAATGTCATTAGAACGTGCTAATCCATTGTTCTTGTCTCCCTTTTCAAATAAAATCTTTCTTTTATTTTTTATTTTTTTGCTGGCCTGATTATATATAAGACTTCAACAGAAGGGAATGTTCACACTTTGTGTTTCTTTTCTGGCCATTGTCATTTGTTCCATATCATGGTTATTGCTGAAACCAATTTTGCTGCATAGCATAGGAGGGGATACTAAACGCCAGTCCTCTCCAAGCGCAAATGCGCTATGTCTTCTGGGACAAGCCACTCCAAGGCCCAGGAGGGTTCCTGAGTGTCAACCTAAATTTCCTGGGTAGGATAATTATCACCT
The DNA here is from genome assembly GCA_004027715.1 of Plecturocebus donacophilus. Lineage (NCBI taxonomy): Eukaryota > Metazoa > Chordata > Mammalia > Primates > Pitheciidae > Plecturocebus > Plecturocebus donacophilus. The sequence continues at coordinate 23,185 of PVKP010029380.1, forward strand.
CTTGCTTGGATTTTTGTACAAGTCTCCTAACTGCTCTCCCTGGATCCCTTCTCTACTTCCTTCCCCACCTGTCCTCCTCCTCTCATCATCCATATGACTTCCAGAAGGATCTTTCTAAAATAAAATCTGATTATCTCAGTCCTCTGTTAAAAAGGAGTCCCCAACCCATTAGGTAGGACACACAAACCAATGGTCAAGAGTATGACAACCTAGATTTGATTTCTAGATTTATTATTTATTTGTTGTGTGACCTTGGTTAAGTTATTTAACCTCTCTGTGCCCCAGTTTTTGTATTTGTAAAATGGGGGTAGTAATAATACACATAGTGGGGCTTCTGTATCTGTGGGATCTAAATTCGGGGATACGAGAAGCATAGATGAAAAATATTATTTAAAAAACTGTCCTGAACATGTACAGATGTTTTATTGCTATTGTGCTTTAAACATACAGTACAACAACTATTTACATAGCATTAACATTGTTTTAGGCATTTATGAGTAATCTATAGATGATTTTAAGTATACAGAAGCATATGCATGGATTATATGCAAATGCTACACCATTTTCTATAAAGGACTTGAACATCATGGGTTTTGGTATCCAAGGGAGGTCCTGGAACCAATCGCCCATTAATGCTAGGGATGACTGTACTTATTTTATAGAGTTATTGTGAGGATTAAATGACTAAGTACATGTAAAGTGCTCATACCAGTGCCTGATGCAGAAGTTATTTCAATGATTATATAAGATAAAATCTTCGATCCTTACTTAGCCTGCTGTCCTAGCTAGCCCATCCTGGATCTGACTTCTGCTAACTCCTCTAGTCTTGTCTGTCCCCACACTGTAGACAAACCTTAGGACTTGTTTCCCAAGCCCATTCTGTCCCTAGCTCCATGCCTTTGCACCTGCTGTTTCCTCTCCTTCCAGATTTTTCCTTCTTCCTCTCCTGGGCCACATGACAAATGTGTACTTATTTTTCAAGACACTCAAAGTCATTCCTACTGAAGCTCTTTATGACCTCCCACCCCCAGCCTCTGCCACCATGCTGGCAGGGTTGATCTTATACCTTCTCCTATCGTCTTTCAAAGCATTTTATTGTATTTATTTGTTTCTATGTTTGCATTTCATTCTGTGCGGTTACCTCCTTGAGGACAGGAACTGTTTTTTAATCTATATATCTCCAGTTCTTACTACATTGTGTGATACAGATCAGGCACTAATGAATGTTTCTTGAGCGACTGCATGTGCCTCATGGTTTCAAGATTCCTTAGTGTCTTCTTGTCTCCTAGTAGCATAACTAGACTGATGACAGTCTGCAAGGAGGAAATTCAATTTTAAAATAACCTGAAAATAGACTGAGAGTCAACTTCTGCATATACCTTCTTTCCTAGCCCCAAGCACTTGACTTTGGAAATCTGATCTGGGAAAGGTAGGATTATTATTAATTAAACACTGTAGATATTGGAATAGTAATAGTTTCTTTCACAACTTTCATAAATGCATAAGGCTTAGGGTTCCGTAGTTCAGCAAGATCTTTAAAATGAAATAAATGTATTTGCTTGAATGAAATATTTATGTTTCTTAGTAACATGACTTTGAAATATTCTAAATTAAATTTCTTGAGATCTATATACAGACTTCCCCTTCGCTTTTTCTTTAGTCTAAACTGGTGAGAAGCTACAGAAATAAAATAATGCATAACAATAAGAAAAGCATAGGAAACTTTTCTTAGTTGGAGAAATATTTTTCTTCTATATGAATAACTCAAAATTCCTTGCATGTTACAAAAGAAAAAAAGCTGCATTGGAATCTGTGGTCTCCAAGGACCCTGCACAGTTTTTTCCTAATACCTGATAAGAAAATTCTAGTTGATTGTCAGTAAAGGGGGGTATATTACTTCTTAAAATCCAACTTTTTAAGCAATTGTATTTCTGAATGTTTGGATAGTTGTTGTTTATAATCACACTTATTAGAAGTGAACTAGGAAAAAATCAAATTTTGAAGAAATTCTTCCTATATGTTTACAGACACGTATATTCATAATATACATCTGCTAATAATCTGACTTAAGAAGGTTTTAGCTCCTGGGTGCCTTGACAAATTATTCCCTTCAAGCTGTTTGGTAAATATGTTTCCCAAAAGCTATAGAACAAATGTAGTATATCCAGACCAAAAAACAAATAAACAAAAACCCACAACAAACAAACAAACCACATGTCCATAGTTAAAAGCAATACCTTTTTTTGGAATGCTGATGATTTCAATGCATAGTTGTTATCTTATAATTTATAAGTTTTAAATTCTACCTAAAATTGATTAAAAAAAATGTTATCCCCAAGACACTGAGGTATAAAATAAAGTTGACTGAAATGTAGAAACACATTGAATCTGTACTTATCTACAACTTCTTCCCAAGGAAAAGATAGAATCTTCCACTCATCATCACGTCCCCTCCTCAAGTACTCAAGTACCATTACCCATATAATAATGCAAGTATACTTCTTCTCCTCTTCCTCTTCCTCTTCCTTCTTCTTGTTCTTCTTTCTTCTTCTTCTTCTTCTTGACAGGGTCTCACTCTGTCACCCAAGCTGAAGTGCAGTGGTGCGATCATGGCTCAAGAGAGCCTCTCACCTCAGCCTGCTGAGTAGCTGGGAGTACAGGCAGGAGCCACCACAGCTGGCTAACTTTTGATAGTTTGTGGAGAAGTTTCACCATGTTGCCCAGGCTTAATGCAGGTATACTCCTTATTGGTGTGAAAAATAAATTCTGCATGTATGTACAGAACAAGAACACTACCATATCCTTCAGAGGCATAGATCTAATTAACTTATAAATATGTCTGGTCTTTAAACTATGTCTGTTCTCAAGTCTACACTCATTATGAAATTGGGATAAAATTTCCAGAATGTGTTGCACATGGGTAAGATGTTTGAAAGACATTCTGAGTTTTCAAAAGAGAAGAACCTTCCATTTCTGCTCTGGAAACTGAAGGCTGGTTTATGTTGTTACATGCTAAAAAAGTGTGTTTTGTCTGCTACAATTTAGGTTTTGGTCACTAGCGGAGCTCAAAGGCAGACTGTCTCTAAATAAGAACAGATGGGTAGAGATCCTTGCTTAGGCCTGGATTCCAAATCCAAGTAGTTATAGTAACTTCGATAACACAGTTGTGAGGTCACTGAGGTTGTGGTATTTAAATCTATTCCAAGTTGTAGTGTACAGAAAGACTTTGTGAAAAACTCTCGTTTAAACTGAAAATATTCAAATTTGCTCTCAATTCCAATGTGGGTACTTTTGCTGTTGTTGTTATTGTTGTTGTTACTATTATTAAATCATTAAATTTTTCCATTTGGAAAAAGTCCAAGAGTCTCCACTTGGAAATGATGACACCTGACCCTGTTTGTAACTCAGTACTTCTCTAGGTTCAAAAAATGATGGATCTGCCAACCAAAATAAACGTGTGAAAATACTTGTTTTACTGTCACTGCAGATATTGGCTTCTAGTAGTTTATTTGGAAAGAAGGAAAAGAGTGTTCGACATGACTTACATAATGTGCATCTTTACCTTTAGCATGTACTGTGAGCATCAGATAGGATCTCCTTCCTTTTCTTTCTTTCTTTCTTTTTTTTTTAGATGGAGATGGAGTCTCACTGTCACCCAGGCTAGAGTACAGTGGCGAGATCTCAGCTCACTGCAACCTCCGCCTCTTGGGTTCAAGTGATTCTCCTGCTTCAGCCTCCTGAGTAGCTGGGATTACAAGCACCCGCCACCACACCTGGCTAATTTTTGCTGGAGACAGGGTTTGTTCACATTGGCCAGGCTAGTCTCGTACTCCTGACCTCAGGTGATCTGCCTGCCTTGGCCTCCCAATCTTCTTTTCTTTTGTTACATGTTTTACATACATATAAAACACACACACACACATGGCCGGGCACGGTGGCTCAGGCCTGCAATCTCAGCCTTTGGGAGGCTGCCTGCAATCTCAGCACTTTGGGAGGCTGAGGTAGGCAAATCACTGGAGGTCAGGAGTTCAAGACCAGCCTGACCAACATGGAGAAATCCCATCTCTACTAAAACTACAAAATTAGCTGGGGGTGGTGGCATGTCCCTGTAATCTCAGCCCCTTGGAAGGCTGAGGCAAGAGAATCGCTTGAACCCAGGAGGCAGAGGTTGCGATGAGCCGAGATCACGCCATTGCACTCCAGCCTGGACAACAAGAGCAAAACTCCACCTCAAAAAAAAAAAAAAACCACACACACATCCGCATATGTATAACATATGCAACATGTGTTACATGTAATGTGTTGTATGTAAAGACTCTTTTCATGGGTCTGCTTACTCTACAGGGTCTGCATGGGAAGTAACTGTGTCCATGAAGAAAGACAAATGGAAGGAGACAGAGAAAAGCACGTCGTTGGTTTTAAGCTTTCTCCTTGTGCCAACTCCTATTTCAGATCCACTGAGTTTTTTATTACTTTCTTGTTTGGTTGGTTGGTTTTTTATGATTTCCCACATAGCCCTGAGTCACAGAACTAATTAACCCTCAACACAGTGAACTGATATTGGTTTAGCTGGAGTTACCATTTTGTGTAAACACAGTGATAAGAAGCTATTTAAGTCCCACTACAAGCATGCAAGAATCCCTAACTGAATTAGGAAAACCTGATCCTGACAGACACCACCATAACCTAGCCATTGCAATTTCTACTTAGCCTCTGAGGAACTTAAAAGGTTCAAGTAATTCCAGAAAGTGGTTAGACATGTTTGTATATTTTTTAAAATTTTGTTTAGCTTTTACTGTGAAATACCAGGAGTTTCATGACAAGGTCTTATTTTTAATTCATTTTTCTTCAAAATGTTTCTGGCCTAGAGTCATAATTTTAGAGCCAGAAGGACCTCCCATCTTCAAACTGAAACTCTCAGAGGCTGCTTCTCACAGTGCACTCTCTAATATTTCTGGACCCACCTCTTCCCCCCATTTTCACTGCCACCATCTTTTTCAGGTTTAATCACTTCTCACCTTGACAATGGCAATAATTGCAATGGATCACCCTGTTCTGTTCCTTCTATCCACTCCTGTTGCACTAACTCAAGAGTAATTTTTCTAGAAAACCCTCCTGATGATTTTCATTTATTTCCAGGATTAAAATTCTACCAGGATTCCTGCTACATTCAAAATAGAATCAATCTCCTTTCCTTGTCACAAAATACTTCCCTTTTTCACCTCAGCACCTTTCACGATCTGTCCCAATCTGTTTCTGGTACCCTGGAGGAATTCATGTTCCTAGACACACTCTAGGGTTTCATTTTCCTGTCTTGTGTATGCTTTTCCTCTGCCTAGAATGTCCTTTTCTCCTTGTCCACTGGAAGCTCATTTATTAAGAACCAATTCAGGCATTTTTTTCTTCTTTCATACCTTTTGCTACCTCCAGCAAGATACAAACTTTTATCACAGTACAGCAGGACTTTGCTACAGAGGGCAGGAGACTGGGCATAGCGTCATGTGCCTATGGTCCTAGCTACTGGAGAAACCAAGACAGGAAGATTGCTTGAATCCAGTTTAAGGGCAAGTGCACTTTGATTGTGCCTGTGAATAGCCAGTGCACTCCAGCCTGGGCAACAGATGGAGACCCTGTCTCTAAAAAAAAATAATAGGAAGTGGAGGGCCGAGTCCTGAGGCCCTTCAAAAACTCAACAGGAGGAGGGAGAGATCCAAGATGGCCGACTAACAACAGCTCAGGAATGTAGCTCCCAGTGAAAGCGCAGAGAACGAGTGGACGCCGCACTTTCCGACGAGTTTTTGTTGCCCACAGACCGGGAGATTCCCGGCGGAGAAGCCACGCGGGTCGCCGGCGCGACTCTTTTGGCCGGCGCGGCTGTTTTGCCGGCACCCAG
>PVKP010029381.1:0-29076 GCA_004027715.1 Plecturocebus donacophilus
CATTAACTCCAAATGGACCACAGACCTACGTGTAACATCAAACAATCTACAGAGAGACCTTCCATCCTTCACAACATTAACTCCAAACGGACCACAGACCTATGTGTAACATCAAATAATCTACAGAGAGATCTTCCATCCTTCACAACATTAACTCCAAATGGACCACAGACCTACGTGTAAAATCAAACAATCTACAGAGAGACCTTCCATTCTTCACAATATTAACTCCAAATGGACCATAGACCTACGTGTAAAAACAAACAATCTACAGAGAAACCTTCCATCCTTCACAACATTAACTCCAAATGGACCACAGACCTACATGTGAAGCATCAAACTGCAAAACTCACAGAAGACAACGCAGGAGAAAATCCAGACAGCCCAGATGCAGTAACGAATTTTAGATATGACACCAAAGGCACAATCCATGAAATAAAGTATTACTTAAATGGGCTTCATTAAAATTAAACATTTCTGCTCTCTGAAAGACACTGTCAAGGGGATAAAAAGACAAGCCACAAATTGGGAGAAAATGTTTGCAAAAGACATCTGAAAAGGACTGTTATGCAAAATATACAAAGAACTCTTAAGACTCAACAATAAGACAACAATCTGGAGCCAAGTGCAGTGACTCACACCTGTAATCCCAGCACTGTGGGAGGCTGAGGTGGGTGGATCACCTGAGGACAGGAGTTCGAGACCAGCCTGACCAACATGGTGCAACCTGGTCTTTACTAAAAATACAAAAATGAGCCAGGGGTGGTGGCGCATGCCTGTAATCCCAGCTACTTGGGAGGATGACGCAGGAGAATCGCTTGGAGGTTGCAGTGATCACACCAGGATCACACCACTGCACTCCAGCCTGGGCAACACATAAGACTTCAGAAGAAAAGAAAAAGAAAAAGAAAAAAGAAAAAGGAAGAAGAAAAAGGAAGAAGGGAGGGGAGGGGAGGGGAGGGGAGGCAACCTGGTTAAAAAACGGGCCAAAGACTCTTACAGACACCTCATCAAAGAAGATCTACAGACAGCAAGCACAGGAAAAGATGCCCCACATTACGTCATCAGAGACATGCACACTAAAATGACATCTCACTACACACCAAATAAATGGCTGAAATCTGGATCACGAATAGCAAATGATGGCAAGTGTGTGGAACAACAGGAACTCTCATTCACGGATCTGGGCAACACAAGTGGTACAGGCACTTAGGAAGGAAGAGCTTGGTGGCTTCTGCAAATCGTACTCCTTGGTGTTTGCCCAAAGGAGCTGAGAACTCAAATCTGCACACCATGTTTACAGTAGCTTTATTATAATTGCTGAAACGTGGAAGCAGTTGAGATGTCCTTCAGCAGGTAAGTGGATAAACTATGGTACATCCAGACAACGAAACATGAAATGCTGTTCAGCCCCGGAAAGAAATGCACTATCAGGCAGGGCGAGGTGGCTCACTTCTATAATCCCAGCACTTTGAGAGGCTAAGGTGGGTTGGCTCTCTTGAGGTCAGGAGTTCGAGACCTGCGTGGCCAACATGGTGAAACCCCATCTCTACTAAAAAATATAAAAATCAGCTGGGCTTGGTCACAGGCACCTATAATCCCAGCTACTCAGGAGGCTGAGGTAGAACTGCTTGAACCCAGGAGGTGGAGGTTGCAGAGTGAGACTCTGTCTCAAAAAAAAAAGAAAAAGAAAAAGAAAAAGAAAAAAAATGCACTATCAAGCCATGAAATGATAGGGAGGAAACTTAAATGCATATGACTAAGTAAAAGCTGTGATGTCACATAACAATATATATATTGGTCTTGGCTTCTGGTTCTTGATACAGATATAATAAGACCTTTGTAATTTGCTGGGGGACAAGAATATCTCTTGTTCTAATGAGGTGACTCCTGGTGGGCTTCTGGATAACCTCAGAATGGGGCTGGTTACCAAGAGAACCAACCCTGTGATTAGAGGGGTGGAACTTTTAGCCCCAGCCCTTGACCTGGGGAGCAGGCAGAAGGTCAAGCTGTACCCACTGCCAATGATTTAATCAATCATGGCTTTGTCATGGAGCCTCCAGAAAATCCCAAAAGTTCAGAGTGCTTCTCGATGGCTGAGCCGTGGCGGGGCCTGCAGGGCAGCCAGAGGGTATAGAGCTCTGCGCCCCTCCCCACATGCCTTGCCCTGTGCATCTCTCCAGTTGCTGCTCATCAGGGTCCTTTGCGATGTTCTTCATTAATAAACTGGTAAATAGAAGTATTTCCCTGAGTTCTGCAAGCCACTCTAGCAAATTAACTACACCTGAAGAGAGGTTCACAGGAACCCTGATTTATAACTGGCAAGTTGAGAAGTATAGGTAACAAATGACTACTTTCTTTCTTTTTATTTTGAGACAGAGTCTCACCCTGTTGCCCAGGCTGGAGTGCCATGGCGCAATCTTGGCTCACTGCAACCTCTGCCTCCTGGGTTCAAGCGAGTCTCTCAACTCAGCCTCCCAAGTAGCTGGGATTACAGGTGCGCACCACAACCCCTGACTAATTTTTTGTATCTTTAGTAGAGACAGGGTTTCACCATGTTGGCCAGGGTGGTCTTGAACTCCTGACCTCATGATCTGCCCACCTTGGCCTCCCAAAGTGCTGGGATTACAGGCATAAACCACCACACCCAGCCACAAACTACTACTTTCAACTGGCATCTGAATTGGGGACAGTCTTATGGGACTGAGCCTTCAATCTTTGGGATCTGACACTGTCTTCTGGCAAACTGTGTTGTAAATGAATTAAATTAGAGGACACCCAGCTGATGTCTGCTAGAAAACTGATTGGTTGTTGGGGCAGGGGTGGGTTGGGTGAAGGAGAAATCCCTACACATTTTGGTGGTCAGGGGTGAAGTATTCTGTTTTGAAAATGAAAATGTGAAAAAAAATTTTCCCCCTATCTCAAATAGAAGCCAATCTGAAATGGCTACACACTGTAGGATTCCAAGCATATGACATTTTGGAAAAGGCAAAACTATGGAGACAGTAAAACGACCAGTCGTTGTCAGAAGTTGGGGTGTGGAGGGAGGGGTAAACAGCTGGAGTACAGAGGATGTTCAGGGCAATGCAACTATTCTGTATGATACTGTAATGATGGATACAAGGTAGTATTTGTGCAAACCCGTAGGATTCTGAGAGCGAACCCTAATGTAAAACAGGAACTCAGGGTAATGATGTGTCAGTGCAGGTTCACTGACTGTAACAAATGTACCTTAGGGTGGGTGTGGATACTAGGGAGGTGATGGTGAGGTGGGTGATGGTGAAGTGGGCAGGGGATACATCTATAGCCTCTCAATTCTGACGTGAACCAGAATCTGCTCTAAAAAAGCACATTTTTTTGTTGTTTTTAAAGCGAAAAAATAAGGAGAGCCAGACAAATTCAACATCAGAGGTGGAGTTTTGTTTTGGTTCATGTTTCTGTTTTTTTAAGAAACTATATGAATAGGCTACACCAGCAGGAAGAATTAGCAGACACACAAAATATTCACAAAGCAGCCAACAGGTTCAGCCAACTGGACGGCCTGTGGAGCTGTGCGCTAGATGATCAGAGAATACAACATCTTCTCAAGCCCAGGAGAACATTCCGAAACCAGCACACACATGGGCGGCAACATAAGTCTCTGTTTGCAGATCCAGCACGGGACAGACCACACTCTCTGACCACTGGGTAATTAAGTTACAAGGGAATGGTAACATACCATCTATTTGGAAATTTAAGACTTCTAGGTAATTCTAGATAATTAACTTTTAGATAATTACTTCGAGATAATTCCTGAGCTAAAAAAAAAAAAAACAAAACAAAATGGATATTAGAAGTTGTTCACAAGTGAATGATAACAAATTCTGCAGCAAAAACAACAGTCAGAGGAAAATTTATAGCCTTAAATTTTTAAATCAGAAAATGAGCTGGACTGCTAAGTGAGACAAAGAAAAACAGAAAAAGTCCAAAGAAAAAAGAAGAAATAAAGAATGGGCAAAAACTGATAAAACATAAAGACTAGAGCGCTCAACACAGCCAAGCTGGACAATGTTCTTAAGCACAATGTTTAAAATCCCAACGGTCTCTGACATGGAACTTGACAAGCTGAGAGTTCAAAACACACCTAACAACAAAACCGAGACAGGACTTCTCACTCATCAGATACCCCTGGGAGACAGCATGATACTCCTGTAGGGCTGGACAATTTTTATAATTTTTTTTTTTAAATTTTAAAACTTTTTGGTAGAGATACAGTCTCGCTATGTGGTCCTGGCTGACCTCAAACTCCGGGCTCAAGGGATCCTTTTGCCTTGGCCTCCCAAGGTGCTGTGATTACAGGCATGAGCCACTGCCCCTGGCCTGGGCTGGACAATTTGACCAACAGAACAGAACTGAGAGACACAAACACATAGAGACCCAACATGTCACAGAGATGGATTAGTGTCTTAGTCTGTTTTCTGTTGCCCAGGCTGGAGTACAGTGGCACTATCTCGGCTCACTGCAACCTTCCGCCTCCTGGGTTCAAGCTATTCTCCTGCCTCAGCCTCCAGAGTAGCTGGGATTACAGGCATGAGCCACCACGGCAGCTAATCTTTATATTTTTAGTAGTGATGGGGTTTCGCCATTTTGCCAGGCTGGTCTGAAACCCCTGACCTCAGGTGATCTGCCCACCTCAGCCTCCCAAAGTGCTAGGATTACAGGGGTGAGCCACCGCACCTGGCCAAGACTGGATAACTTTTTTTTTTTAAATTTATTTCCTACAATTCTGTAGGCTAGGAAGTTCAAAGTTAAGGGGCCATATCTGTTCTAGGCCTTCCGGCTGGTGGGGACTTTCTGCAGAGTCCCAAGGTGGCGCAGAGCATCACATGGCCGGGGGGCTCATGAGGGCCAAACTGGCTTCCATAACAGCCCGGCTCTCAAGATAACTACCCCACTTCTGTGATAACCCATTAATCCATTAACCCACTTATCTTTGAATGGATGAATCCGTTCAGGAGGACAGAGCTCTCATGACCCAATCACCTCTAAAAGGCCTTACCTCTTAATACTGTTAGGAACACTAGGGATTCAGTTTTGACATGAGTTTTGGAGGGGACAAACATTCACATCATAGCAATTAGTATCAGAAGACATAGAATGCTACAAAACGGTAAGAAAAAGACCGATAATCCCAAGGGAAACGGGGAAAGATGGGGCACAAAATCACAGCTGGAAGCAAACTCGTGACAAGATGCTCAGTCTCAGGAGAGGGTGGAAAAAGAGGCATTCAAACCACAGCAATCAGCACTTTGCATTCATTGGATTGATGAAAAGGAAGAATCTGACAATACAAATGCGGGTGTATGTACAAACAAACAGTACCCCGGAAATGTGGTGGAGGAAGAAGGAAACTGCACAGACATTTCCTCCTTCCTTTAAGAGTCTGGGTCTCTCTCTGTTGCACAGGCTGGAGCGCAGTGTGAAATGTGTCCTATGCTAAGAGGCTGGGACACCCAGCTCTGTGGCATCAGCTCCCATGGGCTGTTGAACAAACACCGTGGCTTATGCAGATGGAACCCCAGCTTTCCTTCTGGGGAGTCAGGAATTGTGGCACGTGCCAGACAGAGGGTGCCTATGTGACGAGCTTCCCTAGGGAGGAACATTTCACACATGTGGCTCTTTTTTCCTGGAGTAGGAGAGTGTGCTCTGTGTCCTCATGGGAGGGAGGGAGGACGCTTCAGCAGCCTGCCCGTGGATGAATGCAGATTCCGCCTGAGCCTATGACCCTCTGCTGTGTCACTATTATAAACCCTTTAGATGAGGTCAGGCACAATGGCTCACCCCTGTAATCCCAGCACTTTGGGAGGCTGAGGCGGGCAGATCACCTGAGGTCAGGAGTTCGAGACCAGCCTGGCTAGCATGGTGAAACCATTTCTACTAAAATACAAAAAATTAGCCAGGCGTGGTGGCGCACACCTGTAATACCTGTAATCCCAGCTACTTGGGAGGCTGAGACAGGAGAACCACTTGAACCCTGGAGGCAGAGGTTGCAGTGAGCCGAGATCGTGCCATTGCCTGGGTAACAAGAGTGAAGCTCCATCTCAAAAAAAAGAAACAAACCCCCTAAACAAACAAACAAACCTTAGACGAGATGATAACTCAGTGCCGAGTCTCATGAGTCCTCCTAGAGGACCCAGAACGTGTGGGCAGTGTTGGGAACCCCCGACGCAGTCACCCACATATATCCTATACAACCCAGCAGTTCCACTTGCAGGTACATGGCCTAAAGAAACTTGCAAAGGTCCACCTAGAGACAACACAAAACAACTCACAGTTTAGGAAAAGACACTCCACGTCACTAGTCATTGCGGAAATGCCAACCAAAACCACAGGATATACCACCTCACACCCACCAGGATGAAAAAGATGAAGAATAGCAAGCTCTGGCAAGGACGCGGAGAAAACAGAACCCAGGTGCACTACGGGTGGGAGTGTGTGAGAGAGCAGCCACTGCGCAAACAACATGGTGGTCACGCAGAATATCAAAAACAGAATCATCCTATCACACAGCAATTCCACTTCCAAGCAGATCTCCAAAAGAAGTGAAAGCAGGAACTTAAACAGGTATTTGTACACCCAGGTTTACAGCAGCATTACTCACAATAGCCAAAAGGTGGAAACAAGCCACGTGTCCATGGGCAGGTGAATGGATGAACAAAATGTGGCCCATCTATATACCACAGAGTATGTATGATTCAACCACAGGAAGGAGGAAGAGTATGGCATGCAGACAGCATGGGTAAACCATGGGGACCCTACGCTGGGCAAAATAAACCAGACACAAAAAGACCCTGTCTCTACAAAGAAAAAATTTATAAAAATGGTTAAGATGGTAAATTGCATATGATGTGTGTTTTATCACGATTAAAAAAAAAAAGAATATTAGTGGAATAACTGTGTAAAAATGTATAGTAGCATTGTTGGTAATAAGGAAACCTAACTGTCCGTCCCAGGAGAACAAACAGCTCGGCACCCAGGCAGGCACCGAGGGAGTGACAGCCACGTGGGTCCATCCCAGAAGCACAGCCGGGGTGAAAGCACACTGATGACTACACACACGTGGCATGTTTCCACGAAGCTTGGAAACAGGCACAACCAAGCCATCTGCTGGGTCAGGACACAGAAGGGACCCGGAAAAGAAACAGGCCCGCGAAAGGCATCCACGGAATCCTTGCCCCATCACTGAGGTGGGGCCAGGGCAGTGGTAAGGCCGTGGCCTAAGGGGGGCATCTTTCTCCCCGCGCAGCTACAGCCCTCTCCTTTTTCCCCGAGTTGTTAAAGAGTGACCAGCAGGTGGCGCTGGCACAAAGGAGAAGGCCATCCTAGCCGTGTCCAGGGCGCCAGCCACAGGGGAACGCCTGAGCAAGAGGGCAGGGCCCCCTCTGCACCCAGGTCTCTCCCCTGTGTGTGAAGGAGGCCTTTGCAGGGACAGCAGAGCTGGTCACCGTGAAGGCCAAAGCTCAGTAGGTGCCCACAGGCCTCAATGCTCAATTCAAAGTCAATCCCTACTCCTCTTCCTTCTCCACTTGGTGTGGGGAAAGTCCGCGGGAGAATCCTGGAACACTTCAACAGAAGGCTGTGCCCCCACATTCCAAGTGCTCCTCCTGCCTGTCTGATGGAGGCCACTCTCTCACCTGGCCAACTCTTCAGTGAGGGTGAGGGCAGTGGATCCCGAGTCTGCTTCCTATGGCACGGGCTCTGCACCCAGGAAATGTGGCAAGAGGGTGTGGGAAGGGAGGGGCACTGACTCCGCCACCACAGAATAGGGCCACCGGCCACAGTGGAGCTATAGGAGACACAGCCAGAGTATCTTCCACTAAGACAATCTGTGGACTCCATCTGTGCACACAGATCAATCTATGCACGGCCTGACATGTGACCCGAAAGGGCTGGCTGGGAGATGCGTGAAACTCACCTCCACACGGCTGTTGACTTCCTCTCCCGTGAGTCTGGACTGCACAGCCTTCTCAAGTGGTTCTGTGGCAAGCTGCACTGCATGCTGAATCCGTTCAAGCATCTGCTTTTTAGCGGGATCTGTGGTCTCATTTAATTTTACCAAAAATGGCTACAACCATAAAAAGAGATGTCAAACGTATTAGATACGGCTCGGCAAAACCCCAAGTTCATAAAAGTGATTCCAGGTAGAAAAGAGGCCAGTTTTCCCATGGCCCCACAGAGAGAAGTCTGCAGCCCAAGGGTCAGGGCGGTCAGTACCTAAGAGACTAGGAAGCTCCTGGTACTGCCCTCTCACATGTGACCTTGGACAGGGCACCTAACCACTCTGTGCTTCAGTTTCTCCAGTGCAAAATAGGTGTGAGAGCAGTATTTCTAGGGCTGTTCTGGGGATGTGGGAAGGTGGGCCACCCAGCAAGTTCTGAGGTGGCTGCAGACACCCCCATCAGGAAGGCACTCAGGCCTCACTAACCTAAAGGATTGCTAAGCTCTAATTTTATTCCTGCTGTTGAGATAAAATGCCATAAACATGCCAGTAATTATTACTGCAATTACTATTAGTAAAGAGAATAAAATGACCTACTCCTACTACTGTCATAAAAATAACTAGAAAATGGTTACTCAGAACGAAAATACTAGAGAGAACAAACTTCTTCAAAAAATTCTGAAAATTTACAGTACTACCAAATTAAGAAGCTTAGCTTTTGCATCTCAGAAGTTTCTGATTTAGTTGTGACCTTGGCATTGAAGATTAGATAGCAGTATTGCTAAGCATTTTTATAAGTGTAATTAGTGGCACCGAGATGAATTCAGTTGTTTTCCTTTAAGTGGTAGGAATGTCACCTACTCTCCACTGTACCCCAGTGCGTTTTTCCTGGTGACTTTGTCACAGGCCAAGGAACCTCACCTATGGAGACTTCAGTGCCCCGATGGTACTGGCTTGTGTAACATACACTTTGTGAAAGTGCAAGACTGACACTACCCCAGGGACAGTACCCTACAAAGGACCGAGACCAGAAAGCAAAGGGCTTGGTTTCTAGAGCAGACAGCAAGAGGCCCACCGTCAGGGCGGCCCGAACATCCTCCAGGAGCTGTGCCGCTTCAGGCCTCTTCTCCCGATACTGCTGGAACAGGTGGTTCTGCCGGGCCCTCCTGATGATCTAGAGAGGGAAGGCAGACACCGGGGAGTGATGCGTAGAGCCGTTTCATCCCTCTGCAGCGGGCCGCTCTCTACCTGGCCAACTCTAAGTGAGGGTGAGGGCGGAGGGAGACAACTGCGGGTCCCGGACGTGCACACCATCATCAAACAGAAACACCACCCTCCATCTCCCACCTGCCAAGTAGTGCCCAAGGCCTAGCGTGATCTTTCTGCTGCTTAAGGCAAGAAGTCCGGGGGCCCCGGCTTCCTCTGCAGAGCCGGATGCAGAAGTGCGTGCTATGGACGGCCTTCCTTCTGCAAAACACCAGGGATTCCTGACACTTGACCAACATGCAGGTTTCTAACTGCATCTGAACATCTATATAAATGAACAGAACAGTAGCGTAAGCTATAATACTATTCACTGAGGGGATTAAAATGATGTTTATCAGGTCAAAACACAAGCTGGCTCAAGCCTACATTATTTTATTTACTTATGCAAAAGTCCTATCATCTCTCACGCCATCCAACTGCATTTAAAATTTAATCTTATAAAATCCTTTTCTTTACCTTGTCATCAATATCCGTAATGTTCATGCAATAAAAGACATCAAATTTGAAGTAATCCTTCAACACTCTTCTCAAGATATCAAAAGAGATGTAGGATCTAAAGCAATGAAAAAAACAAACATTTCCAAATCAGACGATTTATGCGGCTGAATCTTGAACAACACAGGCGTGAACTGCATGGGTCCACTTACACATGATTTTCTCTCCCACCCCTGAAACATCAAGGACTCTTCTCTTCCTCCTCCTCCTCCTCAGCCTACTCAACATGAAGATGACAAGGATGACCTTTATGATGATCCACTTTTACTTAATGAATAGTTAATATATTTCCTGTTCCTTATGATTTTTTCTTTTTTGTTTGAGATGGAGTTTCACTCTTCTTGCCCAAACAGCAGTGCAACGGCGCGATCTCAGCTCACCGCAACCTCCACCTCCCAGGTTCAAGCGATTCTCCTGCCTCAGCCCCTCGAGTGGCTGGGATTACAGGCATGTGCCACCGTAACTGGCTAATTTTATATTTTTAGTTGAGATAGGGTTTCTCCATGTTGGACAGGCTGGTCTTGAACTCCCAACCTCAGCTGATCCGCCTGCCTCGGCCACCCAAATTGCTGAGATTACAGGCGTGAGCCACCGTGCCCAGCCTTGATTTTCTTAATAATATTTTCTTTTCTCTGGCTTTCTTTGTTGTTAGGGATACAGAATGTAATATATATATAAAATATGCGTTCACTGACTGGCATGCTATTGGTATGGCTTCTGGTCAACAGGAGGCTATTTTAGTAGCAATGTTTTGGGGAATCAAAAGCTGTATGTGGATTTTCAACTATGCAGGGGGCTACGCCCCCACCCTCTGGGTTATTCAAGGCTTGACTATACATGATCTTGGCATTGCAACTAAAACATGAACAAATAAAAGGACTCTGTGGCATTTACCCCAACAGCCAGCTACTCATCAGGAGCTACAGCCATGACCATCCAGTGCGTGTGTGGTGGGGAGGGGTCACAGCCAACAGTCTCAGGCTGGTCAGGTCTGAGTGCGATGGGCACTCAGCATCTGGGGAGCCCCACCAGAGCGTGAGGGATGACAGAAAACTTAAAGGTACGTGAGAAAAAGCGGCCAGGTGGAGTCCAGCATGTTAGCAGCGGGGCTGCAGACATTTCCTTTTTGGTCATCTGTAGTGTTTCTGCAGCAAATACGGATTACTTACAGAACTAAAATTTTCATCTTAAAAATAAGAGAAGAAATTCAGGCTTGATTCCTCAAATCTCAGGTCCCTGTAGCAGATCTAAGATCTTTGTAGAGCTAAGATCCCTCCTGTGGATCCCGACGGCTCTGGCTTCTGCGTGCCACTGCAGAAGCCACAGGAAACCTGGCAGTGGACCTACCTGGCATGCCCCATGTGAGATGCGTCATAGACAGTTGGCCCACAGCAATACCACGTCACCTTTTTCCCATCTTGAGGTATGAACACTTCCTTTGTTAGGAATGAAGGAATGACGATCACAAGAAATGCAAGAAACACTGCACAGGATTACCAAAAACAGCAACAAACATCACAGTGTGGTTTGCGTTTTGTGTAAACAAATTCAACACAGACCACTTCGTTTTACTGTGAAAAGTCACAATCTCGGTGGGAGCCCAGTGAGATGTATGGCACGTCCCCAGCGACTAAGAGCCCAGGGTGGGTGGAGCCTCTTCCTCCCTGGGTTCTACTCAACTATGGAGGGAGGCCATAAAGGGAATCAATGATTTTACTTATTGTTGAAATGCTGCTTATTTAACAATAACACAGCTAATATTTACTGAGTACCTACCACGTGCCAGGCCCTGAGCAAAATACTCAATTGAACACATCTGCTCCACGCAATACACTCTAGGATGTAGGTTATGTAATTTTCTTCTTATAGATGAAGAAACTGAGGCAGAGAGCACTTGGCCAGGGTCAGTCCCTGTTGGAGGAGCCTGGCTCGGGGGCCGGAACCCCTGAATCACGGTGCTACTCACCACTGCTCTGGCAGCACTCCCCAACATCCTAGCGTCCTCAGACCTCTCTGGGGCATCATCTTCAACCAGTTTCCCAAGGAAGGCCATGAACTGCCTCACACCCGACTCCCCATCTGCCAAGTGTGCTTGCTGATGGAAATCCAAACAGCCCCGGCCACAGCCTGGTCTGAAATCTCTGGAGTCACTGGCCACACCCTGAGCCAAGCAAACCATGCAAACCCCATTCTGTGAGGAATTCGTCCTGCTGCCTTCTCAAAACCTGCTGTGCTCCCAACAACATGCAGCCAGTTTGCCGTTTTGCCCAGCCTGCTTGGCTCATACGGTGCCAACTGCTGCAACCACGCGTCCTCCTGAAAGGTCTGGCTGTGGATAACCTCAGGTATTCATGCTTGGGCAGAGTCCAAGAGACAAGCCAGGGTGATCCACGCCCAAAAGCCATGGGCAGGCTTCCACATGAGGCGTGATACTTCACGTGTCTGAGTTTCAGAACACAACTCTGCCCCTGGGCCACAGAGACTATCACGTGGAAGGGCTGAAGGACCTTAAACCTGGATTTATGGAACTCCAGAGCCCAGCAGAAGGAACAGACAAGTCTGTTGTGTGACAGAGCACCTGGGCCGCGCTGCTTCCCCATCCGGTGCACGTGCCAGGGCACCTGTGTCCTCCTTACCTTGTTCCTGGTCAGGCTGTTGTAAAGGTGCAGTCTGCAGGGCTGGGTCCCAGCAGGAGGGGACCACTGGGGCTGCACACGCCGGCCTTTGCCTGGGAGGCAGAGAGAGCAGGGTCAGGGTCCAGGGGCAGCACCAGGAAGTGCAAGTCGCCTCTTCACTGGAGACGTGGTTTTTACAACAGGACTATAGTCTTCCACAAAATGTTTAACAATGTGAAACCACATGAATCTCAGTCAACATTACCCAGGTCAAAGACAGCTGCATCTTTCTTTTGCTTTTTCATATCCTGTCTGGCAGCGTACCCCAATAATACCCTAAGAACCCCAGCAGGGCTCAGGAATGCCTACACAGCATGCCCAGCACATGCCACTGCTCTTCCAATACCAGCCCCTTGCTGGCAGTGAGCACGCCACCTGGCACTCCTGGATCAGCCAGGGCCTAAGACTGACATGGTCTGCTGTCGCAGCCCTGGAAACCTCCCCCTCCCGGATCCCTCACCTGGACAAAGTGAGGAGATTGAGGACTCTTCGTGGGACACAGGCCACCTCCAAGCCTCCAAGCCCTGGCAACAGAGGCCAGGAGTCAGAGCAAAAAGGACTTCCCATGGCCACAGCCAGCAGGCAAGACTGGCTCCAGCCCAGCCCCTCATCACTTTGGACACTGCAGAAGCGAGGGGCTGGCTCCTAGTTGGGGGCTGGCAGCCTGGCAGACTCTGATCTAGACACTGGCTTCAAGCTCCACATAGGTCTACACTGCCTTCAGAAATAACCTGAGCTCCTCCGAGCCCCCAGGCATAGACCCTTGCCAGCCAGCCCCGCAGTCCAGTCACCTTCTCCTGGCCAGGCTTCCCCAGCTGTTCCCTCCACACGCCTGTGGGGCTGCCTGGGCTGCTGTGATCACACTGCTGCCAGGCCTGGCTTCCAACCTGGCATGAGACTGTCCCTATACAACCTGCATCTGAGACCCCTGAAGGGGCAGAGCTCTGTCTCTGGGGCCAGGGGCAGCCACAGGGTGATTATCCACCCTCTGAAACGTCAACCCTGCAAAGCTGGATGCAGACGAGGGCACCTGGTGACTCTCCCATTGTCCTCTGCTGGCTCAGATCTGCCCCGCCCCCTCAGCAGATCCCCACTTTCCTCCACAGTCGTCGCCCACAGGTCCAGGTTCTGAGTCATGCTCTCTACTGGGTACCTCCGACCCCAGCCTGGTGCCTGGCCCTGGGAAGGGCTTCACATGTCTCCACTGAGTGGCACCAGGAGGGCCTACAAGATGGACACTCCTGGTACTGAACTGTGCCCACCCCAGCAGGCCGCCTGGCAGCTCACCAGAATGCTCGCATCCTGCCTCCTCCTGTTCTTGGCTTCTGTGCCAGAGGGTCTGGCAGCAGGTGGGACCCTGTACAGGCCTCCCTCAAATCTCTGTTGAACACGACCAGCGAATCGCCACAGAGCGATCACAAGGAAGTTGGTCCTGGGCACCAGCCATCTTCTGGCCTCCTGGCTCTTGCCCAGGCCACATGGGCCAGGATGGCACATGCTGGTGACTAACAGGTCAAGGGGAGGAAGGAGGGCGGCTGCACCATGTGTGTCTGGGCAGGGAGAGGAGATGGGGTGGGAGACAGACAGAGGCACAGTGCTCAGCAGGAGCCCCCATTCTAGCTAAGTTCCAGCAGTCACAGGTGGTCAGATTCCAAAGTGTAGGCAACTCCAATCCTAATGAAACATCACGTGCTTATGAGGCCAAGTGCAGCCTAGCCTCAGTTTACTTCAAATGCCTCACAAGCCCTTGAAGGAGACTCTCACTCAATGCCTGGAGGCCCTCAACCTGCCACTCTAGGACCTTGTCACTCTCTTCCCTCACAAAGACCCTGGAGCTCCTCCAACAGGACACTGCTGCCATCTCAGATGGCTAGAGATGCTGCCCAGAAACGCGGCCATGAGGTCATGGGATCTTCGCACTCACCCTGCTATGAGGGAAGGGCCCAGGGTTCCCAGGACTGAGAGCTTGCCCAAGAAACCAGGCCACAGCTGGCTTTCCAGCTCCCCTAAGGCTGCTACTTCCACACAGCTGGTGATGGGCTCCCCAGGAAATGGGTTACCAAGCCCAGATACACATATTCAGATTTGCAGAAGGGAAAAACTAAGGACCCTTGCTTTTTACAGTTCACTGCCTGCCTCCTGAGTTATCAGGGCTGAGAGCACTTGGCCAGGGTCAGTCCCTGTTGGAGGAGTCTGACTCAGAGGCCAGGACCCCCGAATTGTGGTGCCAGAGTCTTCCATCCTGTGTAACACCCTACAAACTCACAATCCTAACCAGGGTTCCTGCTACACTTCACACAGGAACCCAGAAAAGCAGTCAGCATGCTGTCCTCTAAGTCTTTGCTTTTTTTTTTTTTTTCAAGACGGAGTCTTGCTTTGTTGCCCTGGCTGGAATGCAGTGGTACGATCTCGTCTCACTGCAACTTCTGCCTCCTGGGTTCGAGCGATTCTCCTGCCTCAGCCTCCTGAGTAGCTGAGACCACAAGTGTGTGCCACCACACCCTGCTAATTTTTGTATTTTTAGTAGAGACGGGGTTTCACCATGTTGGCCAGGATCGTCTCGAACTTCTGACCCCGGGTGATCCACCCACCTCGGCCTCCCAAAGTGCTGGGATTACAGGGGTGAGTCACTGCGCCCGGCCTGCGCTTTTGTTTCTTTAGAAAAAATGAACACACATTCATTCATTCCACAGTCCCACCCTGACCTGAGAGATCCAACAACAGAACAACTATGAATCGCTCATGAGAGACATGCCTTACAGTCCGGATCTGGGAGGATGGACAGAGAGGAGCCAGGAAGTGGCGAGCAGTCTGCCTGAGTCACATCAGATGTACACAGGACCCAAGCAAGGGATTCAAAGAGAGAAAGCCTTCATAAGGAAGTTAAGGGGCCTCCACCGAAGGGGTAAGAGCGACACCAAACCTTCATGCTCCTAAAACCATGGCCTCAGCATCTGACAGACCCACGCCCTACTCAGTGAAGTGTATCCAGACACTCCTTCCCGGGGGCTAGGGAGAGGCTGGCCGGCTGGAAGGGCTGAGCTTCCACTGTGAGTGAAAAGGGCCCAACAAGTTCAACGCCCTGACCTCCAGTGGACCTCCGTGCTAGAGGCCGACCCAGAGGGAAGGGGTCCCCAGAAAGCGGTCTGGCTCCACAGTAACAGGGCCTTGAGGGTTAAGCAGAGCCTTTCCATCTCTGAGAGGACCCCTCGGGCTGCTGAGGCCCACGGTTTTGGAGAGAGGACACGGAGGGCACGTGGGAGGGGCTGGTGACAGGTGGGCATGCTGAGGGCCAGACATGGACATATCTGATGCTGTTGCAATGGCCAGCAGGAGGAGGGACACTTGTCCCGCTGTGCCAGGAGGGAAGATGGATGCCTGGGGAGTATGGGCAATGGAAGTGGAGGGCATTCCCACTCAGTGGGGGCAGCAGCTCTGATTCTTACAGCTACATGGAGGGAGAGCCACAGCTACTGTCATCCCAGGGACGTGGGCGAGGACACTACACTGGACTGTATGGTGTCTTGGACCCACTCGAGGTCACTGTCACTGGATGCCCTAGCAGTCCTGGGCTCCAGCTCCACCTTCCCCTTCAGCCCCTGCTCAATGTACACCCAGCTCGAGTGAGGGTCGCCTGACCTAATGTCCATCATTCCTGGCACAAGCAGTCCCTTACAGCCTCTTGGGCAGCCTGGGTGATAAGGGGATTTGGAACCTGGAGAGGGTACAAGTCCATTAGTGCTATCCACGGTTCATTCTGTACGCAGCAGTGTGGCTCTGCTTCCTCTCTGTAGGAGCAAAAGCCTTCCTTTATCTCAGTGTGGATGGAGGCATGTGTCTATACTGTTCTTTCAACAAGTCCCTGTGAGAGAAGACTGGACAGGCCACTGCTGAGCGGAAGGGACCAGGCCCGCTTGGCCGTCCCTGATCCCAGCCCCCTCTGGCTACGTCTTGGAATGGCGCATGGCAGGGGGAGCAACCTGATGCCCTTGGAGAGAAGGCACCTCATAGCACAGCTGTGACCTGGGTGACTACACTGGATGCTCAGGCAGGAATGGCCACACAGGGAAGGACATAACTGCACAGCAGCAGCCTCCATCCTATGCTGGGGAAGGGGTGTCTGCTTCAGAGCCATCCAGAAAATACGGCCCCTAGGAGATGTGACAGCCCCACCTCCACCCGGGTTCAAACCGTGGTCTTGTGGAGGCGTGACCCATGGCAGACGCAGGGTAGCATGTTCCAAACCCCAGGCCCCAAAGAAGTCTGGAGAAGCCCCCAGGAGGCCACCAAGTGCAGCCAGGACCACCAGAAAACAGCACAAAACCTGCTCCGCATGAAGGTGGAGGAGTGCCCACAGCCAGAGGAGGAGCTGAGCCACCCAAAGGCACAATTCAGTGGTGGTGGCATGGAACCCCCTCAGATTTGCCATGGAGAGCGACAAAGCCATGCAGGCACCCCAGGAGTATCTCCCGCAAATAACCTCAGCCACATTCCACAGGCACAACCAGCACCAACAGGCTGGAGCTACAGGACAGACATCATCTCAAGAGAAAAAAATGACCATTTCTGATTTTTAAAAAGTTCAGCGGCTGGTCCAAAGGCAGTGAGTTATCTCAATTGACTGTTCACAGCCAGTTACAGATCGAGCTCCCGGTTCTACTCTTTTCCCCCTTCTCACTACTGCACTTGACTAGTCTTTAAAAAAAAAGTTCAATGACGACTAACACTTTAGGATTCAACGATTCTAAAGCTGGAGGACAGACACTGCAATCTTCTAGAAAAAGTAAAGAGAAAGAACTGAGTCAATCAGAGTGAGGCACAGCCTTAGCTGAAAATCACAAGGCTAGGCCCAGGGCACGCGGTATGGCACCCCAGGGTCACACAGCCTTAGCTGAAAATCACAAGGCTAGGCCCGGGGCGTGGAACCCCAATCACAAGGCTAGGCCCGGGGCCTGGGCACGTGACGTGGCACCCCAGGGTCACACAGCCTTAGCTGAAAATCACAAGGCTGGGCCTGGGCCTGGGCACATGGCGTGGCACCCCAATCACAAGGCTGGGCCTGGCACCTGGGCACGTGCGTGGCACCCCAATCACAAGGCTGGGCCCAGGGCCCGGGCATGCTGCGTGGAACCCCAATCATAAGGCTAGGCCTGGGCCTGGGCACACGGTGTGGCACCCCAATCACAAGGCTAGGCCTGGGCCTGGGCACGTGGCGTGGCACCCCAATCACAAGACTAGGCCCGGGGCCTGGGCACGCGGCGTGGCACCCCAATCACAAGGCTGGGCCTGGGGCATGTGCGTGGCACCCCAGGCTCACGGCGGCTCTGCATCCTGCCACCACAGGCAGTCTGGCCTATCAGTGACGTGAACATCACTGGTGAATAACCAACTCCACAGGGCATGATTTTATCCCAACCTCCACCCACCGAGCACTGGATCTGTCCTGCCAGGCCACTTGCTGGAGACACACTTGGGCGAGGCTCCCTTTGGGGTATCCGCAGGCGCCAGGTAACCACAAGGGTGATGGAGAAGGCCTTTGACCTTGGGGGAGAGGTTCGAGTGGCCAGAGAACCCACTCTGTTACTCACTTGCTTGGAGCCCGCAGGGCTGGCCTTTGCCACAGGGGCTACCCAGGAGCGCTTCTATGTGCCTGAACCACCGAGCCACGTGGAAGAGCTGGGGGTCAGCGGGCGGGGCCGAGAGCTGCCTGAACGCGTCCACGTCTGCCTGGGATAGTGAGTACCCCTGGACATAGCTACGCGTGCTGAGGTGCTCGTTCAGGGCCTGTGCCCTGGCTGCCTCGTCACTAATGCTCAGAATGGACCTGTAGTCGGGAGCTGCAAAAACAGAGGGCACATGTGTCAGGCAGGCAGGCAAGGCAGCCCAGAGCCACCAGGCAGAACTCAGAGAGACAGGGGCTGGGGGATGGCACAAAACAAAGAGAAAGGTGTCTAAGCCCTTCCCTGGACACCACACATCCAAAACTGGCAAATGCACAGGGGTTGCGCCAGCTGGGGTTGGAGGGGGTAGCTGCCTAACAGATATGAGTTTCCTCTCGGGTGACAAAAATGCTCTGGAACTAGGGAGAACTGAAGGCTGCATGACAGCTTCATGCACCAAATACCACGGAACTGTGCCCTTTTCATTTCATGTCGCATATATGACTTAGTTTTTAAACTTTTAATTTATTTTTTTCCATCAGGGAAAGCACGAACACAGTTCCACACTAACAGAAATTATGCAGTTCAGTTTCTGACACTTGGGGGTATCACAGGGGTTAGCACATCCGGAGTGTAATTAATGGATAAGCCTCACCTTGGGAAAACCACCTACACACTGTGGTACGTCACCTGTCAGGTAAGTACGTTATATGAATTTTACCTCAATTTTTTAAAACTCACAACAAAAATCCCCCGAACCAAACCAACCTCAACTCTTCCTCTGGGTGCTGAGGGATGAAGGGTAGGGAGAACCCCACACTGACAACATACGTCATCTACACCCCTGTACCAAGAGACACCTGGACTCTAGCACGGCGTCTGCAGGTCAGGGCCACAGCCTCAGGAGTGAGCCCCCTCGAAGGACCAGCCAAGAAAGCACAGGGCTGCCAGGAGAATGCGACTGCTCCAGCCAGTCACACCTGGCCACTGGCCCCGGGCCCCAGCCTCCTTCCTTAGAGCCTTCAAAGTAGTAAGCATGCACCTCCACCACTCAGGTGTATCACTCAAGGACCTGAGAGCCGCTGTTGTGCATGTCACCACGGGGAGGAGCAGAACCCTAACTTTCACAACCGCCAGCTGCAGACAAGGCCGCCTTGACACACACGCGCTGACCAGCCCCATGCTGTTTTTCACTGGAGGCCCCCTGCTCGCCCTCCTTCATTCTCCCTTTATTTTTTATTTATTTTATTTTTATTTTTGTTTTTTAGAGACAGGGTCTGATTCTATTGCCCAGGCTGGAGCACAGTGGCACAATCAAGGCTCATCACAGCCTCAAAATGCTGGGCTCAAGTGATCCTCCAGCCTAAGCCTCCTGAGTAGCTGGGACTACAGGCACGTGCCACCAGGCTCAGCTAATCATTCTCCCTTTAAATCCAAAAGTCATCTCTGCTGAATCGGCAAGGAACGCAGCTCCTTTCCCTACTGTCAGGAATTGGGGAATAAAATCTGTCTCACCATTCTAAGGAATATCTGGCTGCAATTACCTCCGACATGGGAGCTGGGGACCAGGTGCCGTCTCCAGAGCCCGCCTCCCTCAAGTGGGGGCAGAGCAGGCAGATGGCACCAGGCTACTGGCCAGGAGAAAGAGTCTGGTCCCTGAGCCCATGAGCACGAGTGCATCCGAGCCTTGAACCAGTGACTGTGTTTGCTGAGAAGACGGTGGGAAAAGGACCGATGCCTGCTCCTTCCACACAGACGCCCTCTGATCCCAGAGTTCACTCAGGGTAGGAAAGCACATGTCTGGCCACCCCTTGCTGTGCCATGCACAGCTGCCCTTTCTGGGCACAGGCTGCCCGATATCACAAAGCCATGGGATGTGGGTGGCCTGCACATCATCATCTCCCGCTCTGCCCTCTCCCATTCCCTTTCGTCCCCCATCTTAAGTGTTTACTCCCTGGCACAGAGCCAGAGTCACCCCAATCAAACCCACACAGCTTCTGAAAACAGAGCAGAGTGTGTTGCAGGGGTAACTGCACACAAACGCCTTTCTCTACTTTGCCTAGTGTGGGGAAAACCTTCATGTCAGGCCAATAACTGGCCCTTCCCAGAACACAGTGCTGTCAGCAAAGAGTACTCAGAATGGAGTGCGGCACGAGTGCCCACTGGGCTGAGCTCCTCATCTGCCAGGGAGCCCATGGAGCCATGTGATGCCCCAGGGCCTGCCTCCACAGCCGCAAGAGAAGCTGTCCTGAAGCCACCTCTTCCCTATAGTAAAGGGGTGGGCATGGCGTGGGAGAGCCTTCCTCAAGTCTCAACATGGACACAGGCCCTAAAACAGGCTTCATGGGATGACACTCGCTGGTGGGATGAGTGCAGTGTCCCTCTACCTGCCCTGCTTCCCTCTCACTGC
Source organism: Plecturocebus donacophilus (assembly GCA_004027715.1). NCBI lineage: Eukaryota > Metazoa > Chordata > Mammalia > Primates > Pitheciidae > Plecturocebus > Plecturocebus donacophilus. Next base: position 20,485 of record PVKP010029381.1, read on the forward strand.
AGGGAGCCACCATCCCATCTGACCCTCGTAAGATGGCCACCCACTCCAAGCAGCCACAGGTACCCAGAAGCAAAGCTCTGGCACACTCTCTAGCCAAAACTGGAATTATGCCCCTTCACAAGTTATTCTTAGGAGCACCCACAGCCACCCCACAGGAGGATCCAGGGCCTCTAACTCGTCACCTGGATTCCTGCAAGGCAGGCACCACCGCCTGGAGCCAGCATGGCTCTTCCCTCCCAGCCATGGGGTCCTGCGGCCCCGCTGAAAAGTGCAAGTTCACATCACAGTCCCCTAACACCCACCTCGCCAGCAGCACCAGCCAGTCCTTGTGCTGGCCATGGGCCCCCACCTGGCTCATCATACCCTAGTCACATGGCTCCTCCACCTGCTGCTCCTTCCTAGGGGGGAATGCTCCCCAGATACCAGCAGGCCCCTTAATCCTTCATAGCTCTGCTAGGTGCCGGCTTCCCCACCGGGCCTTCAAGAACTCTGTCCACATGGCGCCCGCCTCTAGACCCCGAGCCTGGCTGCCATTTCTCTCCATAGCACTCCTGTCAAACACATGCATGGACTGCTCTCCTTCACCATCTGCCCGACCATTCCAACTGCTTCATTCACTGCTCAATCTTCAGCAGCTAGAACTGTGCGTGTGATACTGCAGATACTGGCTAAAGCTGCTGAGGGAACAGATGAGTGCACAGCAGAATGGCACCACAGAGCGCATCCCTATGGCACTGGGCCTCACCCACCCTTCTCAGAAGGACACCTGCACAAGGACCAGTCCTGGGAACTGGCCACAGGCTCTGCGGCTTTGAGCCCCCAAGGGCTTGCTTGGCAGGAGCCCTGCTGCCCAAAGATACCAGAGGCACAAGAACAAGTCACTTTCACTTTAGCTCTTCCAACAGTCTCAGGAAAGAGAAATGCAGGGCAGACTCTGGCCCTGCTGAAGGCGCCCGCAGGTGCCATGAGCTCACCTGTCCCATCTCCACAGTTACCGGCCCGGTCTCGGCACTGGCACTGCGGGGGCTTCCCCGAGAGAGGAAGGAGGCCACTCGCATGGAGATACACTCTCCTCCCAGCTGGAGACGAGATCAGGGAGGACAGAGGCAGAGGGAGACCCGCCATGCCAGCTCCAAGCACCCCAAAACGAGGTCCCGGAAAACTAACTCTAATTAAATATCAGACTCTCCCAAACTCTTTCGCAGGGTAGCTTCCAACCAGGAGACTTCCGGTTTAGCTGGATACTCCCCTCCAACAGTTCTGCAGTTGCCAGCAGTGGTCCCATCCACGATAAAGAAAATGAAGTTCACTCAAGATTAGAGAACTTGCCAGAATGACAGACAGAGCCAGACAGTGAGTCTCGTCCCCTCACGGGTCAGGCCACAGTTCGAAAGCTGTGTTCCCCCAATGCTGACCCTCCGCGTTTCCTCTCCCCTGTCCCCTCCCTGAGCCTTGGTCTTGTGCAACTGCTTCTGCCTGGGTTGGGATCCAGGACAGCAGAAGGGAAGGAGAGGCCACAGCAACACCCTGAGCAACGGTGACACAGCATCAGCTTCCAGATCCCACCCACCCCCGGCCCCAGGCAGCGAGCTGACAGTAATGTCTCTCACACTCAGGATAGATTCTGATGAAGACAGGAGACGGCCAGGGATGCGCCCGAACACTGACAGTGACGATGGCTGATGAGAGGGTTACAGGGGATTTTAATTCCCTCTTTTTCTTCATGGCTCACATGTTCTGCGATAAGCATATGCTATTTTAAATAAAAACGTGAAAAACATGACATGTCCTAACAACTGCAATGGCTTTTGAGTGCTAACGAAGCAGTCTGCTGAAAGCGCTGTGGATCCACTCTGGAGACCTGAGGGGCGGCCCCAAGCCTGTGGCGCTGAGTGCCTACACTAACACACGCGGTGGCATTTCCGCATGTGCGAAACATGCTCATAACATCCGCCTTGTAAAGCTGTAGGCCATTAAGTCAAATTACACTTGTAAAATGTTTAAAAGCTGCCTGGCGCAGAGCCAGTGCCCAGTTTGCCATCATTAACAACATAATCGCTCAGTTATTATTATAATAGCCGCACGTGACGCCCAAAGAGTCTCCTCGAGATTTCCCGGGGATCACACACTCATTTTTATTGAATTAATTTTATTCTTTTAAAAATTCATTACCACATCTGCCTTGATCTTGGACCACATCACTCTTAAATGCACCATCTAGAGCAGCCTGGACTGCTCATCAAAGGAGAAACAAGCGTATGCTTGGGAAGCACCCGCTCAGAGCAGAAAGGTGCTGGTGCCCAAGGAAGCACAGGAGAATCACAGGCTCCCACGAGATGGAGGCAGTCATTTGGGTAATTGTGGTAGCTGCACTTAAGTGTGTCTGGAGGAAACAAATAAAAATACGTCAGCTTTCAAGTGGTCATGGGTTTGAGCCGGGCTGCGGTCTATTAGTCTGATGCTGAGACCAGATGACCACACTTCTGAGCAGACGACAACCTCCCAGGGACCAGTTCCTGGACGCTGGCCCTCAGGGTAGAGCCTGCACACTCTGTGCCAAAACTCCTGCTCTGCCCCCACGGGAAGCAATGTCTGCCCCCAGGTGACCTTGCAGTTCAGTCCATAAACACACTGAAGGCCACGGGAATGTCCCAAAGGTGGATGTTGATTATTACCAGCTACAAAGCTGGAGCCTTTACAGAACATTTATTGAAATCAAATGCAAGTACCAAGAGATCACTCAGCGCAGGTACCAAGCGATCACTCAGCGCAGACACCAAGCCAAATCCACACGAAATGAACCACAACCCTGACATGTCAAACAACCATGGCAGTGCCACCTCTCCCTCTCTCTGGCTCTTTCCTATCAGCATTTATTTTTTATTTTATTATTTTTTTGAGACAGTTTCACTATTTTCACCCAGGCTGGAGTGCAATGGCATGATCTTGGCTCATTGCAACCTCCGCCTTCCAGGTTCAAGCGATTCTCCTGCCTTAGCCTCCTGAGTAGCTGGGATTACAGGCATCTGCCACCACACCCAGCTAATTTTTTGTATTTTTGGTAGAGACAGGGTTTCACCACATTGGCCAGGCTGGTCTTGAACTCCTGATCTCAGGTGATCCACCCGCCTCAGCCTCCCAAATTGCTGGGATTCCAGGCATGAGCCACCACCGCCGGCCACCTCCTATGAGCATGTAGACCTCTTCGGGCTGCCCTGTCTCTCTTCCTGCCTTCCCTCAGGCCTGGCCCTGGCCTGCCATCAGCAGCAGCACCTGGGGCTCCTTAGACGTCACACTCTTGGGCCCACCAGAGACCGCCAAATCAGAGTCTCTGGCGTGGGCCCAGCAAGTAAGGTTTAAACCAGCTTCTGGGTGGGCGGCTTGCTAAAATGCAGACCCCTTCACAGCAGGTCTGAGGTCCTAGTAAGTGCCTCGGTTTGCTGGGGGTCTGCACCCCGCACTCACCCTGACCCTCTGCCCACTGACCCTGCTACTTCTAAGGTCCCATCAGGATCCTCATCTTGAGGGTGTCCAGGTAGCACTTCACCCTGCAGGTCACTCCCTTTCGCACATGTTCCCCTGGTCCTACCCTCTATAGCTGCTCCCCTTGGGTCCCTCCCAATGACCCACTCCCTGCCCAAGAAGTGCTCAGACAAGGGACTGGAAAAAGCCCCCCAGACATGAATCGTGGGGAGGAGAGAGGTGCATGCACCCCTGCTCTCACCAACTAGGAGCCAACACCACCCAGTCCCAGAGACCAGAGCCTCCTCCCACAGGTGAGGGCTCCCACCTCTCTCCTGCTCACCAGCCCTGGAGGTCCAGCTGTGACTCATTTACAGAGGTGTCCCCCAGGCATCATGTCTCACCTGCAAGAACAGCATCTCCATCTTCCTCCTTACTGGGAAGGAGGTTATTCATTATTAGGAGAATCGAGCATCCCTCACAATGAGCCCGTGGGGTGATCAGACAGCAATATTGCCACCCGGAGCACCCACACTGGAAATGGCTTAATCTCTACCCCAAGGGTACTGCCTAAAACTCTTCAAGTACCTGGAAACATGGTACCGGAGTTCATAGAGGAGCAAACATTTCATTTGGCTCTGGGGAGCACATCAAAGGGCATCAGCTTTATTCTCGCCTGCTTTAACTCTCTGGGTTGAGTTACTCTGAGTAAGTCTGAAGAGCATCATCAAAAGCAGCACAGCACAGCAGTTAAGGTCCCTATTGAGTCAGGCTCCCCAGGTTGGAAGCCTGGCTCTGCCTCTGGCTAGTCATGATGATGGACAGATTGTTTGACTTCTCTGAAGCTCAGGGTTCTCATCTGTACAAAATGCCAGCAGGATCTTCCTCAAAGGGGCTTCTCCAAGAGTGGCAGGAGATACCAGATGTAAAGCATTGAGAGTAGTGCCTGGCACAGATTCTTGCTGAAAAAATGCTGGTTGTGTTATTATGAAGACCCTTGAATTAAACTGTATAAAAATTAAACTGTAAGTCTGACCTATCTAGCAGCCACCCAAGTGGTATCCCAAATCTGTAGGGAAAGGCCCTGAGGTAGGCTCCACCCACCCCAGAAATCTCAGAAATGAAACTCATCCTTCTGAAATAATCGGGTCCCTGGACAGGCACCAAGCCTACGCACCTTCAACAGTACAGAGAAGCTGTACACCCAATGGGGTCACGAAGAAACTGATGTTCTGAGTCAACTTAGGGAAGATGGTCCGAAAATGAGGGCCTCCTTGAAAAATCTGGGAAGATGGTCACTTAAAGCATTTACGATTGGATTTTATTTCCTGTTCTCATCTTTGAGAGCCTGTGTGTGGTTGGAGGAGGCGACAGGAAAGGGTAGGTGGGCCACATCTTGGGGCAGAAGAACACTGGCTGGAGATGCTGCCCGCAGGCTAAGAATGGGAAATCTGCCCACTGCCCTGACAGCCCAGAGTGGGCAATCCCAACCTGTACGGCAAGCTCCAAAACTAAGGTAATTCTTACAAAGCTCTGAAAAACTCAGGTTCTGAAGCTATTTTTAAAAACAAGATAAAAACATTACTAATATGTCATTTATGCTCACAAAGGAACCAAAATCACATTTTCATTTTAAAAAACAAACAGGCTCTAATTTTCCACATGGACACAGCACTTATTTAGTGCCAGGCACTGTTCTAAGTCCTTCTCATCTATTAACTCATTTATGCTACATCCTCCAAGGTAGGAGCCATTACCCATGGTTTGCTGTGAGGAAGGGGCAGAGCTGAGACCCAGGGCCGGTTCCAGAGCTGCGGCTATTAACCACCACGCTGTTTTACAGGAATCTGGGTGACTTCTGAGGGCTGCCTGGCCCTGGGGCGGGTGGAGATGGTGTTGGAATCCAGGCACACAGGTAGGGTGGAAGGTGGCATGCCTGGAAGGTGACTACCTCCTGCCACTAGGCACAAGAGTGTAGCCCTGTCATTCGGGTGTACCCATGTCACCAGATTATCCAGGTTGCCGAACTACCTATCTATAACCCAGTGAATCCTCAGAGGCAAAGGGCACCACCTAATGCCAAGGAACTCTTGGCATGATCTAAACTAGGGGTAGGTAGGGGCTGGAAGTGTTTTAGAAGAACTTGCATCTAATTTTTGCCAGCCAAGACAATTAAAAACTGGATACTGAGAATGTTTCCTTTGGAAAAGCTGCTCCAGACTGTCAGGAATCTGGGATTTCTGATTCAGTCTCTTGCCTTTCCAACACCTAAAATCTTGCTGAAGGGACAGTGAGAGACCCTGTGGTCTCTCGAGGTCTACCCGCTGGTGACATGAGTGACTGGGGGAGCTGACACAGCTGTGTCCCCGGGGAACCTCCAGGGTTGGCAATAAAGTGGGGCAGTAATGCTCTGACAATCAGCTTGCAGTGGACTGCTGCGGAAGTGGAGATGAAAGCCTTCATAAAGCCCCAAGCCCTTTTACTGTGTGTACGCGTACCCCTGGCGTCCTCTGCCCCATTTCCCTAAGTACCAACCTCAGGTGCCCTCCGCCCACCTCCCGGATGCTGCCAGGTCTGGGCAGAAAACCAAAACAACTCTTGCGCCTTTGTATCTCCCGCAAAGTCCAGCTGGGACAAGATGGGGCGAGGGCCCACCCAGGCACCAGCTGAAGAGAGGCTGTTGGATGTAGGGCCACCTCCTGGTGTGGGGATACAAGGGGTCCTCGGCAGGAACCAAGTGAGGAAACTGAGGCAAAGTGGTACTGGCAGCGCCCAGTCGGGCTCGGGTGCCCGCGGGGTCTGTGCTCCAGCCACGAGTCTGGCAGCCCTTCACACAGGGTTCCCCAGTGGCCGTCCCTAGGAGCTAGGCACACGTTGTCCTTTGGATCCCAGGGCGTGCCCCCCTCACACCCCGGGCACCGCCGCCCCTCTGACCCCGGGCACCACCGTCCCTCAGACCCCTGGCACCGCCGTCCCTCAGACCCCGGGACCGCCGCCCCTCAGACCCCGGGCACCGCCGCCCCTCTGACCCCGGGCACCGCCGCCCCTCAGACCCCGGGCACCCCCGTCCCTCACACCCCGGGTACCGCCGTCCCTCTGACCCCGGGCACCGCCGCCCCTCAGACCCCGGGCACCGCCGCCCCTCTGACCCCGGACACCGCCGTCCCACAGACCCCGGGCACTCCCGTCCCTCGGACCCAAGGAAGTGCTGTCCCTCAGACCCCGGGCACCCCCGCCCCTCGGACACAAGGAGTTGCTGTCTCTCAGACCCGAGGCACTGCCGCCCCTCAGACCCCGGGGAACCGCCGCCCCTCAGACACAACGCCTCGCCGCCGTTTGAGCCGAGCACCCAGCGCCCAGGCAGGCCCCAGCCGCCCTCAGCCTGGCCCGGCCAAGCCGCTCACCCTGCTCCCGGGAGGAACCTGCCATGGCTGGGAATCCCGGATCCGCAGCTGCGGCGACAGACATTTCCCAGAATCTGATGCAACCGCCGCCCCGGAAGTCCCGCCCCGCCCCGGGCCCGTCTTCCGGGACACGCCGGGTCGCTAGGCAACCACCAAGGGCTTCGGGCGTCGCCGGCCCGGAGCATGCTGGGAGCTGTAGTTTAACCCCACGGCGACTCGCGCTCCGGAGCATCCCGCGGCGACCTGGAGCAGGGCCTGGGGATGGGCGGGAAGTGCGCTCCAGCCAAGGGACCGCCCTGCCACTGACCCTGCGGAAAGCAAGCCCCTATGAAGTGTTCCGTGAACAGGCTTCTCCATCTCAGACCTCATTCTAGAGCCATCCCCAACCCCCAATCACATCAAGTTCCTTAGAGCGCCTGCCTTCTGTGTGCATGGTGTCACTTCCCAAGGATATCCCACCCAGCGTTTGTGTACCCACCCACAATGAGATGAAATGCTATTTAAGAAACAAAATTTTAGTATGTCAAGAAAAATCATTAGCCAGGAGGAGTGGCTCATGCCTGTCATGCCAGCACCTTGGGAGGCCAAGGCAGGAGGATCATTTGAGTCCAGGAGTTTGAAGCTGCAGTGAGCTATGATTGTGCCACTGCACTCCAGCCTAGGTGGCACAGTGAGACCCTTTCTCAAAAAATAAAAAATCCTCTAATTGCTTTTTGGAACCTCATGTCTATTTCATAATAAATTCTATTGGTGGCTGAAAAAAAATCAAGAAGGAAGAGTTTGTTTACATCTCTGCAAAGACCCTGTAGCATCTGCTGTAACTGCTGCCCAGGATGTGGGAGACTCTGTGAGAGAGACCCCAACTCATCCCGAAGAAGCGACCAGGTCCAGGGATTAGGGGACCAAGTTCTGACCAGGTCCTACTGTGACTCTCACGGTGCCTGTTGTTCACTCATCACTCTAGGACCATGAATCACCCAAGCCCAGCACAGCCACATGCCTTCCTGGGAGAAGGAACTGGAGGCACCAGGAGAGTCAGAAGCCCCTTGGATATACACAGTCATCTAAGGCTCACCCTGCCCTTCCTTTCTTTCACTGAGAAGGCCGCCTGACATCAGGTCAGGCAAGCCAGAGTTTGGCTGTGAGACCTGGGGTGAGTTTAACTTCTCTGGGCTTTCAGATGTCTTGTTTTTGAATCTTCAAAGTGGGGCTAGGCTCGGTGGCTGTAATCTCACCACTTTGGGAGACTGAGGCAGCTGGATCATTCGAGATCAGGAGTTTAAAACCAGCCTAGCCAACATAGCAAAATCCCGTCTCTACTGAAAAAGAAAAAAAAAAGTCCAGTTGAGGTGGCTCATGCCTGTAATCCCAGCACTCTGGGAGGCTGAGGCGGGCAGATCACTTGAGGTCAGGAGTTCCAGACCAGCCTGGCCAACATGGTGAAACCCTGTCTCTACTAAAAATGCAAAAAAAATTTAGCCGGGCATGGTGGCAGACGCCTGTAATCCCAGCTACTAGGGAGGCTGAGGCAGGAGAATCGCTTGAACCCAGGAGGCAGAGGTTGCAGTGAGCTGAGGTCATACCACTGCACTCCAGCCTGGGTGACAGAGTGAGACTCCACCTTAAAAAAAAACCTGGCAAGGCGTGGTGGCTCACGCCTGTAATCTCAGCACTTTGGGAGGCCGAGGTGGGCAGATCACGAGGTCAAGAGATCAAGACCATCCTG
>PVKP010029382.1:0-29086 GCA_004027715.1 Plecturocebus donacophilus
ATTTATTATTTATTTTTTTTAATTTATTATATTATTTATTATTTATTATTTATTTATTATTATTTAATTAATTATTTATTATTTATTTAATTATTAATTAATTATTTAAATTATCATTAGCGGCTTCATTTCTTACCATTTTCATTGTGGAAATGAGAGAGTGAACACTGAGGGAGGACAAGTTGGGTGCATTGCTGAGATGATAAATGCAGATTTGAACAAATTAAATTTCATTGAGTTCTTGGAGGTTCTTGGGAGACATTTAAATGGAGGAGTCCAATAGCAGTCGGTTAGATAGGTTTGGAGCTCAGAAAAAATTGAGGCCTGGACAGGAGTGAAGATGTAAGAATCAGCAATAAGTAGATGGCAACTGAAGCTAGGGGAATGGATGAGACTTCCCAGGGGGTGTATAAAATAAGAGAAAAGAAGCAACAGATGAAGGAAGAATAGGCTATAGTGGCGTCCAGAGAGGAAGCAGAGAAACTGGGGCAGAGCAGGGGCAGCAAGTCAGTACAAGAAAACAGGGTAAATACTGTTTTGAAAAGCAATGATCTTTAATTTCTAAAGTTGCTGAGAAGTTAAGAAAATAACGACTGATAAGCAATTGTAATAAAATGCATGAGTGACTTAGAGAAAAAGAAATTTATTAGAATTGAATTCTGATTACAGGTTAACAAAAACATTATGGTAGATTTAAGTAATTTCTTCAAATTAAAATTTCCTTTTCCATTTGGTGTTGCCTAACACTTATCTACTGAGTCTATAACTGGTTGAGTGACAATGAGTCACATAATGAGAAACTTGTCACTGCACCTCTGGGTCTGAATCATTGTTGTCTTCAGTTTGGCAAGTCATGGATAGGATGACTAGATGATGTTTGGTTTGCCTGGGGTGATCCCATCATGCCTGTTATTCCATTGTATTTATTAACACTATCTCCTTTTACTCTCAAAAGTATCTCCATTTGAACAAAAAGTGGGTTTCCATGCTATAAATGTACTGCTTTGATATCTTTTCAAAATTCAACTCTCACTACTTAGGTAGGAAGGTGTTCAATTTATACAAGTCTGGTTCTGTTATATGCTCCATGGCTAATTATAAGGAAATCATAAATTGTTTTTAATTATTTTCTAAAAATCATTTTCGTGTTTTAAAATGAAAACACAGCAGCAATGTATAAAGGAAAAGATTATTTTTCTGCTTTGAATGAATAATGTTCAATCAGGAATAATCAATATGTATTGAACACCTATTATGGGTAAGGCACCAGCTTCAGATTCTCAAGCTTCTTGTTGATACTAGCACTGATTTTCAGTACTTTGATTCAGTCTATGATACTTTGTCCTGTTTTTTTAATTGATCTTTATCTTATTTTGATTTTTCCCTTCTCTCCCTTATTAGAAATAGAATATCTCTTATATGTGCATCAATAGTCTACTTAGATTCTATTTATGCTACCAAGCTGAAGACAAGTTGGTGTCAGATCTATGATACATGATAATATAGACGTTGGCCTTTATAAAATCTAGAAAAGAGACAGCTTCTAGACTCGTGGAAGGGACATTTCCCTCAAGAAATAGTAGTAGAGTTTTTCCTTGTAGCATGTTGGGAGCAATCAATGGACTGACAAAATGGGTGGAGAAGCTAGGAGGAAACAATAAAATGATGGCTGATCTGAGATCCTCTCCATTTGTCTACTACTCATCCACTTAGCCACAGACGGTGATCATAAGCCAAGCCCAGGGCAGATCCATTGTAAATTCAGAAAGAATACCGAGAGCCAACAGCTTTCCAGTCTAGGGAAGAGACAAGAGGTTGAATAGAGTAATAGAGGGAAATGACCATGCACCAGACAGAGGGCTTTACAGGAATAGGACAAGGTGAAGACAATAAAAAGGCTGAAAAAACAGAGCTGTCAGGAGCAAGTCAGAGCATCCCTGATCATCTGCGTGAGGAAACAAGACAAGGCTGTGTCCAAACCTGGGAGGCCCAAGGGCAGAGGTTTCTGACCTTTTGAATCTTATCAGTAAAATTGTTTGACCATGCTTTGTTATACAAACACCCTTAAAAATATAGTCTCGCCAGGTGAGGTGGCTCATGCCTGTAATTCCAGCACTATGGGAGAGAGGTAGGCGGATCATTTGAGGTCAGGAGTTTGAGGCCAACATGGAGAAACCCCATCTCTACTAAAAATATAAAAAGTTAGCTGGGTGTGGTGGCACATGCCCATTATCTCTGCTACTTGGGAGGCTGAGGCACAAGAATCGCTGGAACCCAGGAGGCGGAGGTTGCAGTGAGCTGAGATCGCACCACTACACTCCAGCCTGGGTGACAGAGAGACCCTGTCTCAAAAAAAAAGATAGTCTGGAACGAAGGCAGTCAGTTGTCTCTGCTTACAAGAGGTGCAGAAACTTAAAAGAACAAGAGAAAATTGTCATCCCAAAGTAGCTTTCTTTTCTAATCTATAGTTGGCAGTAAGAGGTATCACTTGTGATTAAAATTGACCTCAAATACTTTACTATTCTGCTAATTAGGAGGTAGAGTTTCACTCTCTTTCTTTTGTATCTTGATTGATCTAAGCGACCTGCTTGCCCATTAGCATATAGACATATATTCTATATGTCTATATTCATTAAAATATAGAAGAAATGAAGTTCTGGAACTTCTAAAGCTCAGTCATTAAAACCCTTGCAGATTTTTTCTGGGCCTCTTGGAACATTTGCTCTTAGATACTTGAGCCAACATGTAAGAAGTCTGACAACTTTGTAAGAGACATAACCCCTTGAGATGATATAAAGAAGGAAAGGGCCTGTTCATCTTTGCTGTCATGAGAGGCCTGTGCCATCTTGGACCCTCTAGACTTAAATAGCAGCCAGTTGAATGACACAGAGTGACCCCAGTTGATGCCAATTGGAACAGAAGAATTGTCCAGATGAGCCCTGCCCAAATTCTTAACCCACAATGTCATGAGATATAATAAAACGATTGTTGTTTTATGACACTATGCACAGACAACCAGAACAAGATTATAGAACCGGACTTACTACTAATAATAAAGATGTTAGGATTTCAGAATAATAAAGGCATGAGATGTCTGAGTCAGAGACACTGAGATGGTTGCATTTAACCATCAGAAGCAAGTCAGATGTGATTATTGCAGTCATTGGCAAATCTGAGTGGCAGCCAGAGAACCATGGAAATGATTAATAAACACAGCATCCTTAAGAACAAGCTAGATGAAAAGCCAAAAAGGGTACTGCTCAATCTATGCGGCTAAAGAAACGAAGGATGGTTGATTAGGAGACTAAACACAGTTGCCCTCCCCGCCAAAAAAAATAGTTTTGTCCAGTTTCTGAACCTAAGTCAGTTTCCTAACCTGAAACCCACTTACCCGGAGAAGGGGCTAGTTTTCCAGAAAGAAGAAACCTACAGCACCATCACAGTATGTATGGTACTGATTGCCCTAGTGTTTCCTTAAAGGGATCTGAAGAGTCGTCATGGCCCCGTTGTTGCTTGAGCACATGGGAGCTAAGTAATACATGGAGTTCTGGCCCAGGTTGGGCTCATAGAAGGTCCAGTGTGTCCACAAACCCACTCTGTGGTCACTTTCCTGGAATAGACATAACTGGGAATTTGCAGAGTCCCATATTTGTTTCTTTTTCTGTGAGGTAAGAGATGTCATAGTCAAATAAGCCAAGCTCTGAAGCTGTGTCCACTCCACTAACAGTAATTACAGAAAAATTTTGACCCTGGGAGATACGGGAGCAGAAAATAATGTCTCCCTCAAGGACATAAATAATTCAGAGGTGGTCCCTGGCGTAATCTCCATTTAATTCACAAGACTGGCATCTATAAAAGCCAGATGAAACCTGAAGGATGACATGAAACTACTTTGAATACAACCAAGTATAGCCGAATTGCCTCTGCAGTGCCATATGTGGTATCTGTTCTAGAGCACAGTAATATGACCTCAGGAATGCAGGATGTGGCCTTTGATCTGATGGTGCATTCTTTCCACTTCACTCAGAAAAGAGGATCAGAAACAGTTTCCATTCACTTGGAACAGAAAATAGTACCCAGTTACAGTTTATAAATGACAAATATGAATAGTTCAGCCCTTTGTCATTATATAGTCTGAAGAGACTTGGACTGTCTAGACATCTTGAAGAACAACACACTTTTCCACTACATGACTGATATTTTGCTAACTTGATTAAATGTAGCAAGAAGTAGTAAGGATGCTGGAAGCCCTGGTAAGACACATGTGCTTAACAGGGTGTGAGATGAGCACTTAAAGATTTAGGGACTAACCATAGTAGTAATATTTTAGGAATTCAGTGGCCTGGAGCATACCAGAACTTTCTATCACAAAGTCGTTGCAACAACAACAACAGCAACAAAGTATTGCATCTCATACTTCCTGCCACAAAGAAAGGAGTAGTAAAATGATCTCTCTTCGATTTGTTTTGCTTTTTGAGATCTCACCCCGTCACCCAGGCTGGAGTGTAGTAGCGTGATCTTGGCTCACTGTAACTTCTGCCTCCAGGGTTCAAGCAATTCTTCTGCCTCAGGCCTGCTGAATAGCGGGGATTACAGCACCCACCACTGCGCCTGGCTAATTTTTGTATTTTTAGGAGAGACGGGGTTTTGTCATGTTGGTTAGGCTGGTCTTGAACTCCTGACCTCAGGTGATCTGCTCACTTCAGCCTCCCAAAGTGCTGGGATTACAGGCATGAGCTACTGCACCCCGCCTCTCTCTGAGTTTTGATGGTAGTATAGTCTATTTGAAGGACTGTCGGCTTTGTATGGGTCCCAGAACAGGAAGACGCTCTAGCATGTCTAGAATACTAGACTAGCATTCCTGCCAACTGAAGCATATGACTCAGCAGATCCTGTAATATTAAAGTTATCTGAGATGGGAAAAGCAGTGTGGTGGCTCACGCCTGTAATCCCAGCACTTTGGGAGGCTGATGTGGGTAGATCACGAGGTCAGTAGATCGAGATCAGCCTCGCCAACATGGTGAAACCTGTTATCTACTAAAGATATATATATAATTATCACAGTGGCGGGCGCCTGTAATCTCAGCTACTCGGCTAGGCTGAGGAAGGAGAATCGCTTTTACCCAGGAGGCGGGAGTTGCAGTAAGCTGAGATGGTGCCATTGCATTCTAGCTGGATGACAGGGTGACAGGCGAGACTCCATCTCAAAAAAAAAAAAAAGATGTTATGTAGATTTTATGAGGAATCCTGGAGTTCTGGAGCAAGGGCATACCATCTATAGTGAATAATTGTATGCCGTTCAAAAATTGCCTCCTGGCCAACTACTGGACCCTGGTAGGAATAAGTTTTCTGACCATGGTTAATTGACCATTTGGCCATGATAAGATAGATTCTGTCAGCCCTTCTAAGGCATAAAGTTGGACAAGCCTAGTAGCTGTCCATTGTGAGATGGAAATGGTACATCTGAGATCCTGCCCAATTAGAATCAGAGGACAAAAATCAGTGGCACAATCAGGTGACTCAAACTGCCATGTCACCAATACTCTTACCCTAGTGCATCTCCCTTAGCTCACATTCAAGGCCCACATGACCGCTGACAAAGGAAGGAAAAAGCCAAGCTTGGTTCACAGATGGGTTGACTTGGTTGTGTGTAAGCTAATGTGGTTTTAAAACATGCTTGAAAGTTTTTTGATATTCTATGATATTCTTTTGAACTCTATCAAAAGATAGAGGCTAATCCTTCCTTCCTAGAATATAGGCTGGCCTCAGTACTTCACTTGTAACTAATACGATGAAACAGAGGTGACACTGAGCAATTTCCAAGGCTAGATCATAAAAGATACTATAGTTTCCTCTTGGCCCTTTCTTTCTCGTGAGATGTTTGCTCTTGGAGCCAAGTCATCATGCTTTCTGAATACTAGATAGCAGTATTAAAAGTCTGTGTGTAGGTCTTTCAGCCACAGCAGGCACTGAGATCTCAGTGAAGAGCCAGCATCAACTGCAGACATGTGGGTAAGCAAGCTTTCTCACGAGTCCAGCCCCAGCTGTCAGCTGCCCCACCTGTTACATGGAACAGAGGCAAGCTGTTCCCACAAAGTCCAGTCCAAATTTGTGATACGTGAGAAAAATAAATGGTGTGTTAAATGCCACTGAATTTTGGGTTATGTACCTATAGATAACAGGAACAGAAGCTGCAACACAGCCCAGTCACAGATGGCCTTCAAATGTAGTTGTGAGGGGAAATACTACAAATAAGCTAAATTTTGAGTGGTACACCTGGTCATATTCTTTATATAAGAAGATAAGTGGCTCAAGGTTTGAGTATATATGAACTTACGCCAATAGTAAATGACTTGGCCAGTTGTTCATTGAGGACCTGAAAGAGAATGATTACAAGGTCTGAAAAAACATGGTCTGGGTTAGATACATATGCACTGACATATGGGAATTAACATGAAACATGAAAATCTTGCAATATGACAATGCCTACCAGAGAGCATCTACCATGAAAGAAGCACTGCACAGCCAAGCTGACACAATAACTTTGTCAGGTGATGTACACTAGCATGTGTCATTGGCTATCCCAGTGTCGGGCACAATGGATACAGGGATAAAATCACCATGGTGACAGGGATGGAGGCTGTGCATGGGTTCCTACTCACTATGGCCTATCTAGCTACATCACTGCTGAAAGTTTGAGCTGCCACCAACAGAAATCAACACTGAACCCAACCCCAATTTGACAGTTGGGACCAATTTGACAGTAGGAACCATTTGATGGCAGATTGAATATCTTGAAACCATTCACCTTGAGAGGAACATCAATTCATTTTTACTACAACGGACACATTCTTTTCTTCTCTCATAGCCTTTGCCAGCACCATTATCTGAGATTTACAGAATGTTCTGTTCACCAACATGACATCCCACATAAGATCACATTAGATCAACTGATTGTGATTCAGGAAGAGAAAGGGATTCTAGTACAGAATACAGTGAGGAAAAATGTACTTAGTGCCCAGAAGGTCCACTTGGGTATCTTAATATTCCCTTGACCAACTTTGATGGATACTTGTAGCTGCCACAGAAAACCCTGGTGACCAAGAGTTGGACTCTTCAGTGATGAGGATCTGGGTCACCCCATCAGATAAGTCACTTAGACCAGGAGATGTTCTAACCGAAGGTGTAAGGAGTCTAGAATAAATGATAAATAGGGAGAGGGATGAAAATCAGCTGGGGTCTTAATACAAGCTACAGCAGTAGAGAGGCTGTGGGTCATGCCACTCACCATCTTCATCTACGTTTCTTCCAGGAAAGAGGCCTGCCAGCATCCTGGAGTGCTTGCAGAACTTGTAAGAAGAAGTGATCTAAGTGGTACAAATGGTGGACTATAATGGAGACTGTGATATGCCATCCAAATCCTGCCTCAACACTGAAACGTTCTAAGTTTCTGGGAGTTTTTCTGATTGACAGCCCTCAGCTATCAACACTTTTTGGGAATTTCCCTAGGCTGAAGAAAGCCACCTTGCCCACAGTCACTCCTGTATTTCAGACCAGTCCTTATTCAATGATGGGTAAATGTAGGCACATAAAATAGAGCTCTCTTGCCCCAATTCTGAAGAGCCATGTGTTCTATTGATCTATTTCTGCATATTAAGTCATCCTGAAACATAGTGACTTAAAAGAACAGGAATCATTTTATTATTTTGCAAGGTTTATGTGAGTCAGGAATTTGGAAAGGGATCAGCTAAGAAGTTGTGGCTTAGGGTTTCTGATGTGGTTCCTGCCAAATAGTGGTTAGAGCTAAAATAACAGAGAACCAAATCAGCTGAAGGTTGGCTAGACATCTCTCTCTCTTTACGTAATCTCAGGGCCTTGCGATGTGCTAGCCTGGTCTTTCCATATGAGCAAGTTTGGTCTTTATCATAGCATGGTGGTCTCAGTCCAGTCAGATTGCTTCTATAAGGCAGCAGGATACTTCAAGAACAAGCAAACAACTCAGAAGCTGTATATCCTTTAAAGACACATAGCATTGCTTTGTTACTCTTTGTTGGTTGAAATAATCAAGAAAGCTCACCCAGTTCTGTGGAAAGTAGACATAGATCCTTCTTTTTTATAGGAGGAGTGTCACAGTCACATTGAAAGAACAGCATGCAGTATAGAAGATGTTATGGCAGGTGTTTTTGGAAATACGATCTGCCACACTATTCCAAGCTCCCCTTAGGCACGCCAAGTCCTTTGTTGAGACTGCATCACAGAGCAACTTCTCCCTTGGCCCATACCTTCTTCCTTTTCTTCTTCTGCAGATGTCTTAGTCTATTTTGTGTTGCTACAAAGAAAAGAGGTTTATTTAACTCATGGTTCTGCAGGCTTTACAAGAAGCATGATGCTGGCATCTGCTCGACTTCTGGCACAAAAGCTGAGGCAAAACGTGTTGAAGGTCAAAGGGGAAGTAGTACTGTGCAAACAGGGGCCAAACCTGAGGGGCGTCCTGGCTTTATAACAAACCACTCTCATAGAAACGAATCTATTCCCCAGAATCAGTCCAATCTCATGAGAGCAAAAATTCTCTCACTACTGCAAGAATGGCACTGAGCCATTCATAAGCGATGCACCCTCATGACTCAAACACCTCCCACTAAGCCCCACCTCCCAATACCACCACACTGTAGGTTAAATTTCACATGACATTTGGTGAGGACAAACAAATCACCTCCAAACAATAGCAATAGAGCAATAGGTGTTGATCCTGAAAACACTTCTTAATAAACTTCCTTCATGATCATCTTCATTGCCCAGTCTGCCCTCCAGGAAACCTGACCTGCAGCAACTCCATAGCCATTTAGGTTTCCCCTGCTGTGAACTGCATCGTAATTGTCCTCTGCTTGGTTTTCTGTTGTGTTTTCTGCCTTTTCTCATTAATTTCCAGGAGTTTGTAGGATAAATATCAATCTTGTTTCCGTTTTAAAAGTTGCAAATATCTTTCCCAAAAGCATGATCTGTCCATTAACTTTGCCTATAATGCCCTTTATTTTATAGACAGCTAGACATGTTTTTGCTTGGATATGTATTTTAGAAAGTCCTTTCTTACCTCAAAGTTTCAAGTATGCCTTGAACATTTTCTTCTATTAGCTTTCTTTATTTTTAATTCTAGAGGATTTTAAAATTATAAATTGGTAATTTATAATTATATAAATTTATAGAGTAATAAATGATGTCATAATTTATGAATATAATGTGGAATAATTAAATCAAGCTGGTTCACATATCCATCACCTCAAATATTCACCTGTGTGCGATAGAACTCAAAAAAGAAAAAATAAATTCCTTCTGTTTGAGGTTTTGTACCTGTTGACCACCCTTTTCCCATCCTTCCACTCCCCTGCCTCTATAACTACCATTCTACTCTTCACTTCTGTGAATTCAATTGTTTTAGATCCCACATGTAAGTGGGAACATGCACTATTTGTCACTGTGAGCCTGACATTTCACTTAGTATAATGTTCTCCAGTTCCATTCATGTTGTCAGAGATGACAGAACTTCCTTCCTTTTGTAAGGCTGAATGTATTCCATTGTGTATAAATACCACATTTCAAAAATTCATTCATCCATTGATGGAAACTTAGGTTGATCCCATATCTTGGCTACAGTGTGAATAGTGCTGCAGTAAATATGGGAGTTCAGATATCTCTTTCATAAACCAATTTCAAATCTTTTGGGTAAATATCCAAGAGTGGGACTGTTGGATTATATGGTAATTCTATTTTTTTGAATTATCTCCATGCTGTTTTCCATAGTAGCTATACTAATCTACTGATTTTACTGTACTAATTTATAATCTCAACAGCAGTATTTCCTTTTTAATTTTACCCTTCATATTTAAGTCTTTATTCCATCTGGCATCTACTTTTAATATGGTATATATAGAAATTCAATACTATTTTTCTCTATAGAATTTTCCCCATATCATTTCTAAGCAGTATGCCACTTTCCTATTATTCTGAGATCTTTTATGTTCTGTTGAAGGTTTTTTAAATTGTCATATTGTTTTTCTTACTAAAGCTTTTTGGATACGTTGCTCTATGATAGAACATGCTTCTTTTTCTTTGCTTCTGTTTTTCAAAGTTGACTTGGCTATTTGTATACTTGTATTCTTCTACAATATAGCAGGATTAATTCATAGAGTTCCTTTAATTCTACTTAGAATTTTTACTGGAATTGCATTGCACGTGGAAATTAGGGGGGATGGACATCTTTAACTGTTAAGTCATTTCATCAATGAACATGTGTCTCTCATCATTTATTCAGATTATTACAATGTTTTCTATAGTAGTAGTACGGAGATTCCTTATCTAGTGGTGCATCCATATTCTCTGCTATTTATTTGTCAAGGCGGACTTAGGAGACCTAAGCAGACCTAGAAACTTACATTGTTCATCTGACACTTGTTCTAGAAATAATAAACATGACCCTATAGTTGTTTAAAACCCACTTTTCAATTAAGAAAAGAATAGCAATTAACAATGGGCAAAGATAATGAGCAAATGGCTTTTCAAAAAAGAAATACCAATTTTTGGGGGTTTTCGTTTGTTTTTGAGATCGCGTATCACTCTGTCATCCAGGCTGGAGTATAGTTGCATTATCCTGGCTCACTGCAACCTCTGCTTCCCAGGCTCAAATGATCCTCTCGCCTCAGCCTCCTGAGTAGCTGGGACCACAGGTGTGTGCCACCACATGCTGCTATTTTTTTTGTATTTTTGGTGGAGACAGGATTTCCCCATGTTGCCCAAGCTGGTCTCCTCCTAAGCTCAGGAGATTCACCCGCCTCGGCCTCCCAAAGTGCTGGAATTACAGGCATGAGCCAATGCACCTGGCCCCAGTGTTTTTAAGTGTAGGAAAGATGCTCAGCTTCACCTATAATTAGGGAGATGCAAATTAGAAACATAATGATATGCCACTTTTTGCTCATGAAACTGACAAATTTCCAAAAGTTTATATTAACAGAGTGTTGGAAGCAAGTGCTCACATACATAGTTGGTAGGATTCCAAATGGATGCAAACTCTTTGAAGAGAGATTTCTCAACATATTTCAAAATTAAGAATACACATAACATATGAACTTGCAGTTTCTCTGGTGGAAATTTATCCTTCAAATGTACTTACACATCTGTGCAAAGTTGTATAAAGAAGGCTATTTTATAGCATTATTTATGCTCACAAAAGGCTGGAATAATCTAAATGTTCATCAGAAGGGTATGGCTAAAAAATTATTTGTATATCCATACAGCAGAATTACATGCAGCCTTTGAAAATAATTAGGTATAGCTTCTTTCTGTGATATGGAATAATCTTGACATTGTAAAGTGGAAAAGGCACAAAGTCAAATGTGTATAAAATATACGCCAACTGTATAAAGCAAAAAGGATGTATTAATATACATGTTTGCAGTTCCATACAATATCTCTGGAGTGATAATTAAGAAAGAGATAATAGTGGTTGCCTCTGGGAAGGACAGCTGGGAACTGAGGGTTGAGGTGGGAGAAGATATTCTTTACTCTACTCTTTTGAACTCTTCAATTAATTTTTTTAACAAGATATATATACATATATATATGTAAATATATATTAGTTTAAAAAATAAATTTAAAACTATTTTAAAACTTAGTTTCATCCTCTCATATAAGCTGTAGATTATTCATATTAGGGGTGTTTTGCTGTATTTAGATTTGACCTAAATCTCTATCCTTTGAGTTTATTATATGTTCCTGTGTTCCTTCCTGCACACTCCAAGGAATGATTAGGAGATATGTTTTTCTAGCAAAAATGGAAGAAAATAATACCATAGTTTTACGTCTTTGGCAATGGTAAATAACTCCTTCTGTTGGAATTGAAATGGTGATTGGAATAATGTTTCACTGCATTTGAACAATGTTGAAGTAAAATCTGGAGAATTCTTAATATATTTATTTGTGTTATGGGCTGAATATTGTCCTCCTAAAAGTTATATATTGAAATCCTAATCCCCAGAACCTCAGAATGAGATTGTATTTGGAGATAGTCTTTAAAGGGGCAATTAAGTTAAAAATGAGGTCATTAAGGTGGGCCCTAACCTGGTAGGGCTGGTGTCCTTCTAAGAAGAGGAGATCAGTACACAGATGAGTCCAGAGAGAAGATCATATGAAGATACAGGGAGAAGCCAGCCATCTATGAACTAAGGAAAGAGGACTCAGAAGAAAGCAACTCTGACAATACATTGCCATGGCCTTCTAGCCTCCAAACTGTGACAAAATAAATGGCTGTGTTTAAGCCACCCAGTCTGTGGTACCTTGTTATGGCAGCCTTAGCAAACAAATATGATAATGTAAAACAATCTCATGTAGTGAAAAAAGAGTGCTGTTATCAAACATTTAATAGATAAAGTATTTTAGGATTTTGGGTTTGGAATGTTTTAAATGGACTAACTTGAGCTGTCCTGTGAGACTTTTTCAGAGGATCAGTGAATTATCTCTATGAATTAATGTTTTGAATTCAAGTGAGATGATAGCAGAAAGGAAGTCGATGTTTGTGAAACCAGGCAGAGATGAATGTCGCAAATGTGGAATATTCTTGAAATCGAAGTTTGTTGGAAAATAAGAGAATATCTTTGATCTTGGACATGATGTTTTAAGACATAATAGAAGAGATTAATTTACACATTAGGCAGACAGCTGAGCATAGGTGAAAAGCTTTCTCATCTGCAAGATATCACAGACAGCATTAAAAAATATTCAGTTATTCCTAAAAACAAGAATGAGAACTCTCTGTGGACTGGAATAAAAAAGGCACTCTGAAAAGATGGCTTTAGATGGGCAGCCCTCACTGCCAGGCCAAATTGTATGCTTCTGCTAAAAGGCTGGGGCTGATGTCATTGCCCAAAGGCCACTCTTGCAGAAAGGTCACTGTACCGGAATCTATCAGAACCTAGAACACATGATAGAGAAATCTTCTACATATGACAAGCAGAAGATTCTTTTGGCCACCTCTAATTTTAGCTGCACAGCTTTGTGCAGTTTCCATGCATGTCTGGATACACACCGACCAGGTCATAACATTTCTGTTTTATGCCTCAGGCCTGTCTCCAAAGCAGAGGGAGCCCCTTTGGCCCATAGGTAATTACAGTTAAAAGTGTGAAGGAGTCAGCATTCCCAGGGGCAACCCTCAACTCATCGGGGAATTGGAACTCTTCAGCAAACAGTTCTGGAAGGCATTCCACATGCTTCTCAGGTCTTAAGGGAACTGAGAAATCTCCAAATACTGCCTTAAATGGGGTTTTCCTGATTCTGTGTCTCACCCTCATTGCTCTTTTGCTTGTGTTTCTTAGAATTCCTTTCAAATAAACTACTTACGACCACTCTTGCAAGCTCTATCTTGAAGGAACCTAAACTAAAACAGTGAACAACCAAGAATTATCCAATATATGAGGATGGCTAAAGCAATGAAAGAGAGACCACCAAAACAATAAATAGAAAAAAAAATTATACCCCAGGAATGATAACTAATAGAAGCAATCCAAAAATGATTTTAAGAATACATAATATGATCATGGAGATAAAGGAGTTTTTGTAAACATGATTATTAAACTATAAGCGGTACTCAAGAAACAAGATCTGGCTGCCTGCAACTTCTTAGAAATGAAAAACATAATTGTTGAAATAAAAAATTCATGGTGGGTTGAGTAGCATACTGGATATACCTGATGAATGAATCAGTGAGTTTAAGTGAGGGAAGGTGTTTCAGAGATACGAAGAGGAGATCTGAGGGTTTCACCATCCATCAAGTAGGACTTGCCGGAAAAATAGAATTGGGGGAGTAGAGGGGAATCAAAATAGGAGGAAATAATTCAGAGCATTTCTATAACTAAAGAAAGAATTCAAATTGAGAATCCACTAAGTGGCATGCAGAGTGAAAAATAAATAAGAAAATGCATGCATGTATGAATGTGTATTGCAGGGACATAATTTTGAGCAGCTTGGTTTGACTCAGTTTAATATTATTTATGTTTTTATGGTTGGATAGTTTTATATGATATGGATTTTGCTTTTATTTTTGAGAAAGGAGTGTAGATATCAATAGAAGCAAACTGAAGTGGACATTTAAATAATGACCAGGTAAATTCAAATTTTAAGGGCAATCTGATTAACTCTGGCTAGGAAAGTCATTCCCATATACTCTTTTTAAAAAATTAGACAATAAAAATATCTGTGTATGCATAGATCTGACCCTCCAAATGTGAGAAAACACCTTTCAGAAAGCTCATTGCTGATCATCTTACTGATTAATTGAATCATAACAAGATTAATGAAGCCACTTCAGTAGAGCAGATTGGCCACTGCAGTCCACACTACTGGTAATACGACTTGCTTCCAACATCAATCTCATTTTACCCACTCAATCTGTTAAATGAAAGCAATAGTCGACACCACCGGCATTCAACAGCTTATCTTCGGGTGCCAATTTTGTTCAGTCCAATCATAAGGAGAAAACAAACATACAAGCTAGGTTATGTAGACAAAACATTTGTTTGTGTTAATTTTCCTTACCCTTTGATTGGTTGATTTGATATTGTACAGACACAGCCTGCACTTGGCATCGAGGTGCTGTTGTTTCCATTGTAGCTGCTTTGCAGGCTGCCTTCCCTTTATGTAGAGGGATCTGTTTACTTTAGTGGTCTTTTGACACCCTGGCAGCATTGTCTCTTTCTCATAGCTAAGTACTGAGAAAGGGCAAATCCGTATGCTCCCCACAGTCTAAACCTCTTTTGCCATGTTAAGCAGCTCCTGCCTGAATCTAGAGGGAAGCAGTTCATGAGCGCTGGAGAGCAGGACGACCAGAGGTAGTGCACATGCTCTACCGTATCTTAAGGGAAGCAGCAGTTTGTCGGTGATATTTGATGGCTTTCTTTATCTCAACACAACAATCTCTGGGGCCCACTATGGTCTCTCAACATGTCCCTATTTAACTACACTCCTTACTTTTAGCTGCTTGGGCTCAGCTAACCAAGTGGTGGCAGAGATGTATATAGGCAATCTTAAATCATTCTGATTTTCCCTAGTCCCTCCGCAGTTCTCGGATTGAACATATGGCAATGTTATGTCTATTTGAAAAAGCCTTTGCATCATATGTTTATACAACTGCTCACTATCCCAAGACAAAAATTCTTTTCCTGTTATTGCCCATTTGCTGACTAAAGAAATTATCCTCTTTATGTATTCTGGTACTTTACCTTGATATCTTACACGTTTAATTATGTAGCCCTCAGTCCATAATCTATATCTTCATCATCTAAGGCCATTTTGCTTCTGTGAATCCAAAGCTTAATGATATGTTGCGAGATAAAGAAGAGATATTTTAGAAATTTTTTACTATTACTCTTTTTAAGATTTTGTTTTAATTGTAGAATCACAAGTAACAGAATCAATAGGAAAAGACCAGTAAATTCTCAGATGTTTCTTATTCATTCCTCAATGATGTTGTGCTGCTAAAATAATACCTGAAACCTTTCCTACCAACGAATCCAACTTGTATTTCAGTAACATATAAGATGATGGGCCTAGTTTTACTTACCCCACAAATACAGTGACCCCAAATGCTGCAGGGTGGCGTGTTGTCATCATCTGATGCATGTCGGCACCGATCTCCATGGAAAAGAAGGCAAGAAGGGCCCTAGTAAAATCCAATGGAACCCAACGTTTAGACCGCAAAACTGCACATAGCAAAACAGTAGCGAGACTCAATACTCACAGAGGTTTCAGAATCTAACATGGGTCATAGAATAGCCATGAGGCCTGTTGCAGATTTCTTACAAATGAGATTTACAACTTGCTCTCTTCACCACAACTTAAAGCCCTTCAACTCCTCCTAACTGTAAGATTTCTTCTTGGACTCCATCTATACTGTATTCCTCATTCATGTCATATTTGAGTGAATGATTCCAACCTGCATTATTTCCTGCTTCTCTGATATAGACTTGCCTCTGCTACACTAATGGAATCAACTGTTAGGTCAAGCCCATGATTTTCATGAGAGCTCATCAGAAGTGTTGGAATGGGGACAATATATCATTTAAATATTTTAAGGTTAAAATTCAACAATTACCTCGCCGTTTAGCACTGTGTGAATGTCTTGCTGAGGTCTCAAATCGAAGTGTATTTGAGATGTGGAGGTTAAGCTGGTTGACCTGGGTACATCTTAGAAGTTCTATTACATTAGCTAATGCAGTACAAAACCTAAGCTGGGTTGGGCATCATGTTTTGCACGTAAACCAAAGGTATTGAATCTGTGGCTTTTGCTAGCTTTGTAGAAAAGATATTTTTAAAATACATTTCTTGATAGTACAAAACTAGCAAAAGCCACAAATGGAATGGGTTTGCTTCTCATGGAAAACCTTTTGCATGCTGAAGCTCTGGTCAGCCTCTGCAGTACTTTGCGGTTTGTAGCTCCAATCTCAGAACAAGTCTGTTATCATCTTAGCTCCTCAAGAAGCAAAACGAGTTCCACACAGACCACTGGGGTGGTCTATGGAATACTGCCCGTCTCCTTGGCAGGCTAATGTTTCTCATCAGTTTCCAACTTCAAAACAGTAGGACCAATAATCACACTCAGGAAAGCAATTTGTGGCCCCACATGAATAGACGATGGGAGTGTCAATCATAGATGTGTCTCAAGATGGATTCTATGGTAAAATGAAATGGATAAGTGAAGCTAAAAGAGAAATGTGGGAGCTACAAGAGGCCATGTCTATATTATTTGAAAGTTCACATAGTATCAGTTATACTCTTGCACAAAATTGCATAAAGTATAAAATAGCATAGGACAACCTATCTTTCAATCTGTTTTCTGCCTTCTTGGCTATCTATTATCTATCTATCTGTTATGGAGACAGCAAACCAACCATGGCATGTGTGTACCTAACAATCCTGCAAGATCTGCACATGTACCCCAGAACTTAAAGAATATTTCAAAAAATAAAAAATAAAAAAATAAAAATAAATAAATAAAGGGATTCTAGATTATCCATGCACTTACCCAAAAAGTAGAGGTAGACATAGGAAAAAGTGTTGTTTCCTTCTATTCCATGCTATCAAAAGCTATTGTCTGAAATCTTAGGACTTATCTTTGATTACACTGCACTGTTGGCTTTTGATCTAACTGTTGGTTTTCACTTTCAGTTTTCCAGTCTGAGGATCCTGTCTTTCTACTTGGTGTTGCTGGTACTGATTTCAGTGTTCATTAGAAGAACTGGCACTGTGAATCAGAAACAAAGAGAGGAAACAGGTGAGTTAATTTGGTTCTTTCTTTAACTTGTACCCTGATAAGAGATAACATCAGGAAGGAACCAAAATTCTTAGTTAAAAAGTGGTCTTTAAATTATCTGTGGATTTATTACGTTATGTATCTCTAGACAATTGATAAATTTAATTGTGAACCTCTACATAATTGATTGAAAATTAGCCATGTCTACAGCACACAGGCATTTATCACATTCTGGTCTCTGTGTGTTATTGAAGACAGTAATCAAACGATTCCTTAAATACTATAAAATTACACCTGTGATAAAAGCTAGCAAGGGGAAGAGCATGCTACTAGTCACATGTAATATGTAAGATCATCAGGGAAGGCTTCCTTGAAGAGGGGATTACTGGGCTGGGATCCGCTGGAAGAGTAGAAGTTAACTGGACACAGCTGAGGGTAGATGTTCTGAACAGCAGGAATAATGTGTGCAATCGCCTTGTGGTATGTGGAAGGTTGGTGCACTTGAGAAACACAAAGATATAAGCAACACTTCTAAGCGGTATTTTTGCTTCTGGAAAACCATTGTATTGATGCAGAGTGCAAAACTTTCCTTTCCAGAAATGTTAATTTAATATTCATATAAAAACTAGAAATAGAGGCTCAAAAAGGCTGCTTGGTTCACGTGGCTAATAGTGTCACAAAGAACTAATGGAGAAAATTCAGTATGTTTTCTTCCCATTCCCTCTCATTATGAATGACTGCAAACATCAGAGACACAACAACAAACCCTCAGTATACGATAGTTTAGTTCAATATGGAATAGTCTATTTTACCTGTAATGGGACTGATATTTTCCAACCAGTTCCCAGAATTGGTTTTGAACTTCTGTCACTTCAAAAACACAAAACCTTTGTGTCGGTTGCAAGCACTGGAAAAAGAAACCATAGTGTTACTTACTTAGGGATTAGAGCAAATCTGACTTTCACTCTAGTGCCAGGTATACAAATCAAGAAAAGCAGGGGTGGACAGGGGTACAAAACCTGGGAAATATGCTCATGCTCCATCCTTAGAAATATGCAAGGTTGGGAAAGCAGAATTGCTACCACTTAAACTGCAGTGTCAAAGCATGCTCAAGAAAAAGATGGTGCTGTGGATGCTGTCTCAATTAGAGTTTCACCAGACTCCTTCTGGGTGGCATATCCTGGAGAATCCCATCTGGGCATCTGAAAGTTTTCCAGATTGGGGCCACCTTTTGGTCATTATCAGCCAAAGCTGCTTTTGTTAAGAAAGTTTTCATACCACGTTGCTGCATCGTGTCTGTCACAGTCAAAGCAGAGAATCTCTGAGAACTACTGATCATTTGTATCAAACTAATGAAGTTGTCCTTTTTCTGAATATGAGGCCTGGATTGTATGCTGACAGTGGATATTAAGCTTTGCTTTCTACCCTCCTCTCCCAAAGCTTGTATAATTGATGATTCTTCCTGCCAGGATAAGTTTTTGAGCACAAAATTCATTTTAATAGCAGTTTTTGCTTATTAAACAAACCACTGTGGGTTTTTTTTCCTGTTTACTTCTACAGCCAAGAATCACAGAAACACAAAACAAATCAGCCTAATTTTGTCGTGAACTTTGCTTTTGACATCTTTCTATTTTTCAAAGAGAATAAATGTGCTGTAACTTGACTGCTCTCTTTCAGACTGAAGAAGCAGAGAGCTATTTTTGAAGCTCCTTAAATCAGAAGCTATGGCTTTTTACAAAAGCAGCCCCACAGGACATCAAGACTGTGTTTGGAAACATATGTGATAAAAAAAAAAAAGAAACAAACCGTAAAAATGAACTGGGATCACCTTGTAATTGGGCAGAGAGGGCTTCCTGCTGCTCTGTGTTTTTATAAAAGCCATTGCTTCTGCATTTCTCACCTTTTGCTGCAAGAGATTGTACACAAAATCTCCAATTGCCAAGCAAATCACAGCCGAGAGTCAGACCCCCTGTTTGGAAGAGATCTTTCTCCCCTCAATATTCTCTTTTATTGATGTTATGGAAAGAAATTAGAGAGACACAAAGAATCAACACTGGTTATAGTGAAAACGCAAGTCTTATACAAAGAACCCTGAGCAAGGTCTTACAATACGCCAACATCCACATGGGGATGACATTAGACAGCTCAATGAAGTTTAATTGTTTTACTGCTGTGCTTCCAGGCAGACACCTTGCATGCCAATGGAGGATAAGTGCCTTGTAAACAAAGTGCATTATTATTATTTTATTTAATATCGCTAAATAGCTGTTACCTCCCCAGCCAGTGTAGGAGCAGGAAAGTCTGGAGTCTGATGTGTTTTGAAAATGATACCTCGTCTCAGGATCCACCTGTGACTCTTAAGGTGATAACTTCAAGAAGTGTTCTTCCTCCTCTTTAATTTGTCCTCCTATGAAGTGGGACAAAATTAATTGCTTTTAGAGCATAGAGCAGCACAATTCATTGAATATGTATATAGTTACTTACCACAAATAATATTGATTGGCTGCCCACTATTTCAATGGCTCTGAGTTAGGAGAAATATAAATTTTTTTTTAAATGCAAAGAAAGCATGATTAATTTTTAAGGTGTTTGCCAATCTTTGAGTTATGTTTTTAAGAACAATTTTAGGTCCGATTTTGCAGGTGTGCAGGCCCAGAACATTATTAGCATGAAAATCTGTGAGGGTCTTAGAACCAGAATTTTTAGGAGTGAATATCACGTGAGATGGCTCAATCAGAAAAGTTAATATTTAATGGGCTGGGATCGTCTATCCAGTTATAATTTCTCATCACACACATATACTGGCTAAGAGGCAAAAGGGTAGAAACTTCCTTCTTAAAAAAATTCTTTTTGAAAAATTTATTGTACAAAAGCATGTATATTGACAAACACTAAGAGAAAATGAAACAGGCACATGAATATGAATAAATACTGAAATTTATACATATGTAACATGTTCTTTCTACTAAAATGAATACATTGATAAGTTTTGCTCTCTTCTTTTGAGACTAACAGTTTTGGCCTGAATATGAGCCTAAGGAAGGTAGGTACATTTTACATTGGATGTTTCAGGCATATTTCACATGAGCAAGGAATAAGTTGCAAAATTACGGGGCAGGGAGATTATATCCTACTTTTTTTCAGCAGGTTTTAAAATTTACTGTGTCTTTCCCACACTTAAAAAATACCTTCTTATGATACTGGTGAATTACTGTTTTCATCCATATGTTTATGGCATGTAAACTTCCCTGTATGGATGGATAGACAGGAACGTTATTCTTGGAATTTGTTGACAACATGGGTACGATTTTTCACTTCACCTGTTCTCAGGGAATTCTGCAAAGCCATAAATTCAATGTTAGCTGCCTAGACTGTTCCTAGAAGGAAAAAAAAAAAAGTTTAACACAGTGAAATGCTTGATTCCAAAGAAATCTTAGTGGTATGTTGGAAAATGAGTACATTTTGGCTGCCCTCTTGAAGTCAGATCTGTTGATGGAAACAAAATCAGTGCCATATCTATTGCTTTGCAGTTTCATGTGCATAAATGTGTAGTGGACCAGGTAAGACTATAGAATACAATGAGAAAAAACATCCTGAACACAAAGGAATAGAGGTGGTAGAGAAAAAGAGGCTTGCTAAAAAAAAGGCCCTCCCCTGCATGCTCACTGAAGCATGTTCTAGGCAAATAAAAGTGCTGGTGTTTAGTGGTCCCATTCAACTGCCTCTGGCTCTGTTCACCAGAAATTTATCACAGAAACTTTTTCTGCTTGCTTCATGTCTGGTTAATGTTGAGTTCTGCTCTTGTAACGTATACCCACCATCTTGAATACCCTTAGGAGTTAATTTCTTCTTTCTTCTGACATACTAAAAATGTATCTGAGATAATTTTACAGGAAATGATTTTCAGCTCCAGGATTCAATGTAGTGCCCTGTGCTTGTTCTTCTAATCATCAGATGGATCTCTTTCTAGGTACCTCTATGCCACACTCTCTTTCAGTTCCAGTAAATACAATGATGAAAGAAACCTGCCCTTGAGTTCATAGTTCAATGGAAGTCACAGTCACAGAGCATGTTATTATACAACGTACTATAACCTGAGTATTCAGAGTATATGCCGGGCAGGTGACTGGCTGCCTCGGAGAAGCTGAGGAGGCTTCATGGAGGAGGAATATTTTGGGTTGAGTCTCTGCTACAGATTCAAGACCTGTCTCAAGGACCAAATGGCAGCACCTGCACGTCTTTCTTTCTGAGATCTGGGCCAAATGGAGCAAAAGTTCCTCTTAATACAAAACGTGTGAAAATGGGCTTGGGGCAGTGGTTCATGCCTGTGATCCTAGCACTTTGGGAGGCTGACATGGGAGGGTTGCTTGAGACCATGAGATTGAGACTAGCCTGACCAACATAGCAAGACCCCATATCTACAAAGAAAAAAAAAAAAAAAGAAAAAGAAAAATTAGCTGGAAGTGGTGGCAGATGCCTGTAGCCCTAGGTACTCAGGAGGCTGAGCCAGGAGCATCACTTGAGCCTGGGAAGTTCAAGATCATGCCAGTGCATTCCAACCTGAGTGAGAGTGAGATCCTGTGTTTTGTTTGTTTTTTAATGTGTGAAAAAGAAAGAGAGGGAATAAAAAAACGAGAGATGTCTCATTTTGCACACACAAAAAAACTCATCTATGAACAAAAGAGATCCTGTGGACATTTCGCTCTTGCTATTCAGATCACCTGCTGCTGCCTACTCTGTCTTTGAGGGGGAACAGGTCAGGAGTGAAGAGAAGGTGCGGGACCATTTGAAAAGTGCAGGAGTGTGCTGAGTATTTTCCCTTTGTGTGAGTAGAGGCAGGAAAGTGAAGAGATGAGGAAGAAGGGGAGGACTCTTTCCTATACAGATGAAAGACAGACAAGGTTTGTCATAAAAAGTAGAAGGAAAGGAATTAATATGTGTAAAGGCATAGCTGAGTGAAAAACAGGGTATTTGGGAAAGAGCAGCATTTGGTATGCAGGGGAATAGAAGGGAAATTGTAGAGGATGGGTCACACTTTGGAGTTAGAATATCATGCTATGTAGTGTGGACTACATTCTATTGGCAAAGTGGAGCCATTACAAGAAAGGGATACCATCACATTGTGTGTCTGTTAGTGTATAGATGTAATAACCTTTTTTTTTTTGAAAGAGTATATGAGGCACAAGAAGTTGCAAAAATAATATAGGAACTTCCTATATATACTTTACCCAGATTCCCCCAGTATATTCCCCCTCATGTAACCATAGTAAACTGTTGAAACCAGGAAACTGTCACTGGTCTAGTGTTGTTAACTCAGGTCTACACCTGGGAATCCTGCCCTTGAGTGGGTGGTTCAATAGAAGCCTCAGTCACATAGCACATAATGCACTCCACATCTAGGTCAGACATCCACGCCTGAGTTACTCAGATTTCACAAGTTTTTATAGAAGCTTTTTTTGATGTATACTTCTGTGACATTTTATCATGTGGGTAGATTCAAGTAACCAAGACCTCCATCAGGATATGGAATTGTTCCACCAACATTAAGAAACTCCTTCATGCTGCCTCCTAATAATTACATTCTTCTTCCAAATCCAACCTTGGCAACCACCAATCTCTCTTCCATCACTATAACTTTGTCTCTTTGAGGTTGTTATATAAATGGTATTATACGAGTGTATAACCCTTTGAGATTGGCTTTTTTTTTAAACATAAACTGCCTTGAGGTTCATCTAGGTTGCTGCCTATATTAATAGTCAGTTCCTTTTTATTGTGGAGTAATGCTTCATTGTATGGGTGCACCGTGGTTTGCTCATTCATTCACCCATTGAAGGACAGTTGCCTCATTTCTACTTTTTGTCTATTACAGATAAAGCTGGTGTGAACATTCTTGCACAGGTTTCTGTGTAAACACAAATTTTAATTTTTCTGGGCCATGTGGTAAATGCACATAACCTGATAAGAAAGTGCCAAACTGTCTCTAGACTGGCCATACTGTTTTACATTCTCATCAACAACATATGAGAGATACAGTTTCTCTACATCATGGCCAGCATTTGGAACTGACAGTATTTTTTATTTTAGCTGTTCTGACAAGTATGTGGTGATATCTCACTGTGGTTTTAATTTGAAATTTCCTAATGGCTAATGATGCTGAAATCCTTTTGTGGGTTTATTTTCCATCTGTATATCTTCTTTGGCAGTGTCCGTTTAAGTACTTTGCCGATTTTATAATTGAACTGTTGGTTTTCTTTTAAAAATTTTCTTATTTTTTATTTTTGTGGGTACATAGTAGGTATATATAATTATGGGGTACATGAAATGTTTTGATAAAAGCATGCTATGCATAATAACCACATCATAGAGAATGGAATATCCATCCCCTCAGCATTTATCCTTTGTTTTATAAGAACCATTTGTCTTCTTGCAGGTGAGTTTATAGCATTCTTTGTATATTCTGGGTATGAATCTCTGTCAGATATATGATTTGCAAGATTTTTTCCTAATTTTTGGCTTGTTTTTCTATCTTCTTTGGTCATTTCACTAAGCAAATTATTAATTTTGATGAAATCCAATTTATTAATTTTGCTATTATAAATTCTGTCTTTGGTGTCATATCTAAGAACTATTTAATCTTGTCATGAAGTTTTTTTTTGTTTCTCCTAAAAGTTTTACAGTTATTTGCTTTACATTTAGATATATAAAACATTTTGAATAGATTTTTATATGAGGTATGAGGCTTGGGTTGAGGGATTATTTTTTCTTTTTCTACCTATGATTACCGAAATATTCCAAAACTGATTGTTGAAAAGACTACACTTCCTCCATTAAGTTGTATTTGCATCTTTGCCAGAAATCAGTTGGCTATACTTATTTGGAGCTACATCTGGATTCTTTATTTGGTTCCACAGATCTGTGTTTCTGTCCCTCTGCCAATACCACATTGTTTTGATTACTGTAGCTATGCAGTAAAACTCAAATCAGGTAATATGATTAGTGTAGTTATGCAGTACAACTCAGATCAGGTAACGTGATTCCTCCAACTTTATGCTACTTTTTCAAAACATCTTTTGCTAGTCTCTGGCTTTTCATATAAATTTTAGAACCAGCTTGTTTATGACTAAAAAATGTCTTAGAATTTTGATGGGAATTACATCACATTATAGGTCAATTTGTTGAGTCTATCAACCCATGAACACACCATATCTATCCATTTATGTAAGTCTTTGATTTTTTAAATCAGCATTTTGTAGATTTCTATAAATAGATCCTGTGCATGCTTTGTTAGTTTTGTACCTGAGAGTTTTATTTTCTTAGAGTGATTGTTAACAGTATTGTGTTTTAAATTTCAGTTTCCAATTGTTCATTGCTAACATGTATTATTAGAAGTGTGACTGCCTTCTTGTGTGTTAGACTTGTTTTCTCAACCTTGCTAAACCTAAAACTTACCTTATTCATTTTATGAGGGTTTTTTTTTGGGTAAATTCCTTGAGAGTTTCTACATTGTCTGTAAATAGCAACAGTTTTATTTCTTTCTTACCTGCATGACTTTTATTCCCTTTACATGCTTTATTACATTGGCTAAGGCTTCCCTTCTTTGCTGTCAATCGTAAGGGGAAGCATCTAACTATTGTCCATTAATTAAGATACTAGTCTAAGATTTTCTTTGTGTATGTAGATGCTGTTTATCAGTTTGAGTAAGTTGTTTTTTTTTTTTCCTAGTTTTCTGAAAGTTTTTATCATGAAGTTTATATTGAAATGTTGTCAAAGGCTCTGAATTCATCCAGAGTTTGAAAGGGCTGGTGGTGAGGCTTGTTTTGGAGAGGGTGAACTGTGCATTTTGTACCCTCTACAAGGGAGGAGAGGAAAGGTGCCCTGTCTTCACATCAAGTTCAGTGAGGAAAAATTCAGGAGGATCATTTGGAGAACAATGTGATGCTAAGTATGTCACACTGATGTAATGTGATAGTAAGTATGCCACACTGGAATTTGAGAGATGCAGGATCTGGAATGCCCAAGAGATAATGTCTAGCTGGAGCAGTCTGCTGGTGACAAAGCAAAGAAATAAGGCTGCTAACACTTGAAAGCTCTATGGTATTTTCTATAGGTCAAAAGAGAACACAGCTGGGCCTGGTGGGTCACACCTGTAATCCCAGCACTTTGGCAGGCCAAGGTGGGTGGATCACTTGAGGTCAAGAGTTCAAGACTATCCTGCCCAACATCATGAACCCTGTTTCTTCTAAAAGTGCAAAAATTAGCTGGGTATGGTGATGGGCACCTGTGATCCCAGCTACTTGGGAGGCCAAGGCAGGAGAATCCTTTGAACCTGGGAGGCAGAGGCTGCAGTGAGCCAAGCTCGTGTCACTGCACTACAACCTGGGTAACAGAGTGGGACTCTGTCTCAAAAAAAAAAATAATAAAAAGAAAGAAAAATGTCTTTCTCTCTCTCTCTCTCTCTCTCTCTTTTTTCTTTCTTTCTTTCTTTCTTTCTTTCTTTCTTTCTTTCTTTCTTCCTCTTTCCTTCCTTCCTTCCTTCCTGAAGGGACAAAATGACTCACAGTAGGAATGTGGTATGTGTGTGCAAACCACTGGAAGTCAGAGGCAGAGGGGGAATCATAAGCATCCCTCTAAAAGAAGTTTTGCCTTTGCAAAGAGAACTGAAGTGGGAGATCCCAGTAACAGTGGAGAGTCTAGAATTTCAATTCTTTAGGTTCCAAAGAATCCAAAATCACCTCACCATTACTAGATTTCAAAGGAAGATTGCTCCTTCCCCTTACCTCTCTCCTGCCCACTGCTTCAGTTTCATGGGTGTCAAAAATAATGTAATTAAAGGGGGAATCAGTGGAAAAGCAAGTTTAAAAAAAAATGAGGACAGAGTGAAATCACTTATGTCCCCTCTCCCCATTCAGATTCTCTGCCTATATCAAACATGAGCTTGAGGAGGGGTGACATTATAAATTGGATTGGAGTTTGGATTTTGAAATTAGACTGGACTAGATGTTTTATTTTATAATAATTGACACTCTTTGATAATAACTGAGAGTAATGGGAAGAGCTATATGACTTGATAAGATTTCAACAAAGGTTGGAGAGATGGGGGTTGGTTGAGTTAGTTTGTAACCATGGTGCAATGATAGAATAAAGTTGATTTTTGTTTTCATCATAGCAAGTCAAGCTATTTTAGTAAACCAGTGATAGTCATGAGTCACAGGATATCTAGGGGACCAATTATAAATGTGAATCCGGAGAAGGTCAGGAAAGAAAACATGGATTTGAGGGTCCTTTCTACCATTTTTGCTCCATTTAGAATTGATTCAACCTCTAGTGCTTACTTGAAAGTGATATAATAGACAATTTATTTTAAAATAATTACAATAAAAGTACCCTACTTAAAAAAAATAAAAAGCACAGGCGTAAAGTCAGCAAAATGGCATAATAGAATATCCCACCCCTTGTTTCCCTACAGGCTCCCTGATTTAACAACAATATAGGGATAAAATACCTTTATGAGAATTCCAGAATCCAGTTAAGAAGTTTCAACATTCTAGGTGAGCACAAAGCTAAGAACAGCATCATAAAAGTGGGTAAGAAGGGCAATGACAGTTTACATTAACAACTTACCACAAGTTAGCATACAGCTCAGCACCAGAAGAGCATGCCCTAGCTTATAACTCCTCCTTTGAGTGAAAGATAAGGGTAGAGTATGCATCTAACATTTTGGCTTTTCAGACGGCTGCCCAATGGTCTGGGTTCTGTCTTGTCTCATTCAGATCACTGGTTGAACAAATATAGTTTTGATGCCTGGTGACTGCTTGGAAAAAATAAGTGTGTGTGGTAGGGGAGGAAGTGGGCATTGCTGTAGCCATCATGGCTTAGTGTGATCAGAAGAAAGTTCTCAACTTGAGACTATCCTCTTGGGAAAGAGGGAGAGGAATGAAGCATGTGCCCAGCATTCTGGCTTTTTGGAGGGCTATTCTAGAGATTGGTATTCATCTCTCTTGTCAGGTATCTGTCTACATTTCAGGGTACTGACAGAGAATCTGCATACTCTGAATACCTGGTGACCACTAGGAACAAGGAGAGTGACCCAGATTGGTGCTATAGAATCAAAGAGCTTGCAGTGCCACTGACAGACACCAGAGAGAGAAAGAAGTTATGAATACTTGAAAAAGAAAGGAGCAAGCCTCTCTAATGGGAATTGCACACACAGGCTGAAAATCTATCATCCCCTTAAAAAAGGTTTCAGAGATCACAGAAGCTCTAATCATGCTGACTGGTGAGTGTCTTCCCTTGTATAAAACCAATCCAAAAAGACTGAGAGAGGTGGCTGTTTTTTCAGATATGTGGATCCCAACACAATGTTATGAGACACATAAAGGAACAGGGAAACACAGCTCAAATAAAGGACCAAAATACATATTCAGAAATTGATCCTAAGAGCTGGAGTTATATGAGTTATCTGACAAATAATTTAAGAAACTGCCACAAAGATGCTCTGTGAGTTCAAGAAAATAAAACGAGAATATCACCAAAGATACAGAATATATTTTAAAGAATCAAATAGAAATTTGGAAGCTGAAGACTATAATAATGGAAGTAAAAAATTTACTAAAGAGTTTTAATAGCAGACTTTATCAAGCAGAAAAGATTCCACAAACTTGAAGACAGATCACCAGGCGGAGAGAGATCCAAGAGGGCCACATAGCAGCAGCTCAGGATTGTAGCTCCCAGGGAAAGTGCAGAGAGCGAGTGGATGCCGCAATTGCAGATGAATTTTTTGATGCCCACAGACTGGGAGATTCCCGGTGAAGGAGCCACACGAGTCGCCAGCACGACTCTTTTGGCCAGCATGGCGCTTCTCGGTGCAGAGTGTACAGGACTGGGTGCCCAAAGCCTCCGCTGGTCCCATCCCCACAAGGAGAACAGCAATTGGAAGCACTGAGGAGAGAGCGAGCACAGCTGAACCTGGGAAGGCCCAGCTCTGTGGGGAAGGGGCGCCCCCCGAAGGAAAACTAAGAAACAGAAAAAACTTCATCACCAACAAGCCGGGCGTCCACTCAGAGACCCAATCTGAAAGTCGGCAATTACAAAGACGACAGGTGGATAAATCCACAAAAATGGGAAGAAACCAGTGCAAAAAGGCTGAGAACACCCAAAATCAGAATGCCTCTCCTCCTACAGAGGATCGCAGCTCCTCATCAGCAAGAGAACAAGGCTTGACGGAGGATGTGATGAACTCAAGGAATCAGGCTTCAGAAGGTGGATAATAAGAAACTTCTGTGAGCTAAAAGAACATGTTCTAACCCAATGCAAAGAAACTAAAAACCTTGAAAGAAGATTTAATGAAATGCTAACAAGAATGGACAACTTAGAGAAGAATATAAGTGAATTGATGGAGCTGAAAAATACAACACGAGAACTTCACGAAGCATGCACAAGTTTCAACAGCCAAATTGACCAAGCAGAAGAAAGGATATCAGAGGTTGAAGATCAACTCAATGAAATAAAATGAGAAGGCAAGATGACAGAAAAAAAGGGAAAAAGGAATGAACAAAGTCTCCAAGAAATATGGGACTATGTGAAAAGACCTAATGTACGTTTGATAGGTGTACCTGAATGTGACGAAGAGAATGAATCCAAGCTGGAAAATACTCTTCAGGATATTATCCAGGAAAACTTCCCCAACCTAGCAAGGCAGGCCAATATTCAAGTTCAGGAAATACAGAGAACACCACAAAGATATTCCTCAAGAAGAGCAACCCCAAGGCACATAATCGTCAGATTCACCAGGGT
>PVKP010029383.1:0-29077 GCA_004027715.1 Plecturocebus donacophilus
GGTTGCATCACAGGTCGGGGTTGCATCACAGGTCGGGGTTGCATCACAGGTCCCGGTTGCATCACAGGTCGGGGTTGCATCACAGGTCGGGGTTGCATCACAGGTTCGGGTGGCATCACAGGTTCGGGTTGCATCTGGCCATTGATGTGGGGAACTGAGATAAGCATCGAAATAATAATGGTCTCTACTTGCCATTTTTAGCTCAACTAAAAACAACTTTGCTGGTGGCCTCCACAGCCCACTCATCAGTGGTTGCCTACTTTCACTTCAATTGGTGTAGATGAAGGTGTCTCTGTGCCCTCCCTTCCAGTGAGGGCTTCCGAGGTTCCTCAAATGCTAAGTACAACCGTAGATACATGGCCTCTGTGTCCCCAAAGGAAGCAGCGTAAGGGTATGGTGCTTTCTCCATTCCCGGACTCACTTGCCTATCTGGTCCTGGCTGCCACCTTCCAGGCGCATTTTCCTTCAGGAACAGTGACCCCCCCAGGCATGAAGTTTGTGGGTGGCTCCAGGAAGGGGAGAGGCACAGGAAAGAACGCTGGGCTAGCTAGCAGGCAGGCACCCTGGGTTCTGATTCCTGCTTCCGCACTTCAGAGCTACATGACCTGGGAAAGTCATATGGTCCTGAGACTCAGTTCACCTCCTGAAAAATGGAAATGACAACACTTTCTCTGCCTCCCTTGAAAGTTAGTTTTTGCCTCTAATTCTCTAATCCATCCCTCATGCCAACACAAGAGATATAGTCCCAAAATACTTGATTAATGATTGCATGCCCCTTCAAAGACTCTAGTGGTGTGACTGATCAAGCCAGGACTCAAACTCAAGTCTGCCTGGCACCAAACCTCTGACTCTTTGGACCATTCCTTTCATGTGGCTGTGCTGTGGCCATGTAAAACCACATAGCACTTCCCAGAGCCCCATGCCCATTCACTCTTCCGTGGCTTTGTTCATCTGGAACATGTGCTCACCTGGTCAACCACCTCTCTATCCTTTACTTTTCTCTCTGTCAGATCATAGCCACATTTTGAAACCAGATGAGCTGCCTTCTCCTCCTAGAAGCCTTCCCCTGCCTACTTCAGCACTTTTTTCCTAGTTTGTAGCCTTTGTTTCATTAATTTAATTAATTTCAATTTTAATATATTTGCACATAAAATTTTGCACACAATGGTGAGCTCCATGACCCTAACCCCAAAGGGTTGGAGGATGCTAATCAAAAGAGTGTTATTCAGAATGCACTGGGAATTGAATCCCCCCTCACCAGCCGAGCCCCCAGTCCATGTACTGGAGTGGGATGTCTCTCTTGAGAATACTTCTTCTGACTTTCTACCCAGCCAAAACTCCAGGGAGGTTTGATCCTTGAAGAGCTGTTGGTCCTGGGCAGACTGTCTCCCACTGGAAGCCCTGGCAGGGTAGACAGAGTCAGCCCTGCAGACACCCTGCAAAGAGAGGCAGGCTTTCAGGAAGGCAAAACAGGCAAGGCCACCAGCTCTCAGGCTCAAAACAGCACAGCAGGAGCCTCTGGGGCAAGATCCCAGCAACTACTGCAGAGCACCCATGAAGGAGAGGGAGAGTGACCCACAGATGTTGGTGTTATCAGCCTTACCCTACATAGTGATCTGCAGAACATTCTGTTAGGTGAAGAAGACACTGCAGAACAGGGTTTCTAGAATGTTACCTTTGTGTAAGAATGGGAGCAGCATGTAAATACTAACATGCTGCATATGCCTTGCTTATATCTTTCAAAAAGAAAGAGCAGCAGGATATAAATAAGGGTGATTACCTTTACAGAAGGGGAAGAAATAGAGTGGGAAGTACAGGAATGGAAGTACATTTTCTAAAACCTGATTTGTGGTTTTGAAATTATATAAATTCCTTGCATAATTCATAAAAGAAATGGTTAAATCAAAAAAGGAAAACAATAAACAGACTCTAACAATTGGAAATAAACGGAAACAAATGAATTTATGTACAGATCGTCCTGATCACATGGAGAAAAGAACTACTTCAAGTGACTTTTTGTTGATTGTACATTGCTATATAAAGAGAATATATAGGATGGATTATTTTAAAATGTTTAATCCCAAATAGTTTTAGGACTGTGATCAATAGTCTTATTGTTAGCAGTAGAGTCAATATTGTTTTCAGTGAAACTATTATAAGCACATGGCATAAAACAAAAAGATGACTCTCCCCACAATCAGCAGTTCTCCAGTTTAGCTCTCATCCCCTGGACTGGTTGGAGCTCCTGGATCTTTTCTGCAGCAGACAGGACCCTTGCTTCCCCTTTTTTGCATCCCCAGTGCCTGAGTCACAGTAAACCCCAAATTAGCACCTCTTGAATTGAAAGGAAACCTAAGGCACCAGGATTCTACTCACATCCTCTCAACTCATAGCCTATCCCATCTGGGACAGACCCCTGCAGGCCCTGTTGTTCTCCCCCGGGGCCTCCTCTGGTCTCCATCAGGCCCCGCCCTGAGCTCTGCTTTCTTTGCCCTTGAAGCATCGGGCTCAGGATCTGCTCTGGGACTAACATCCTCCCCTTCATTCCTCACCTTCAAACCCATTTCTCCCACCCCGTGTTGCCACATCAGTAGCCATTTACTTTCTACAGATGGATCTTAACATCTATTATTTCATTAACTCCCCTCCTTAACTCTATTACAAAACTCCATTTGACAATTAAAGAAACTGGGGCTCAAAGAAGTTAAGTCATTTGTCCAGGCTCCTTGACAAATGACTGGTCGATGACATAGGTCAGTCAAAAGTCCATTGGACATATGTTGGTTAGAATCCACTGCTAGCTATGCAGACCTTGAGCAAATCATTCATTCGTTTGTTTTATTCATGATAAGCATGTATGGATTGTGTGAGGAACTCTGCTGGTGCTAGAAATACAGAGGTGAGTAGAAAACACAGACACTGTTCTCCAGGGAGGATGGAGGCTCCACTTCCCCATATCAGAATGGAAATGATATCTGTCTCTACCTCAAAGACTGAAACAGAAATATATATATTTGTGTCTGTGTGCATACACATACACATATGCACACACATAGTTTTTAATTATATACAGAATTAGTGTATATATTTAGTGTTTGTGTATATTTAAAGAGAGTAATATATATATTAGTATTAGGAAGCTAGTTTGTACCAATGGGCTAAACAAATCTTCAGGACACCCATGATACTTCCGTGTACTGACCTGGTAGATGACCAAGAGCTCATGAGAAAAGACTGCCTTTTTCTAGAACCTGCAATTCCAAAGGTGTTGGTTCAGCACTGGCCAGGGCTCTACCCTGTGCTGAGCAATGAGTGATTTCTCCCAATGTATAAAATGGATCCCAAGAGCATGCACCAGCTATCCATGGGTTTCAGGGAAATGTGCCATGGCCCTAGGGAATCCCCTCAGAGGGTGATCCCTCTTGGGATGTTGAGGGGGGATTTTTTTTTTTTTTTTTTTTTTTTTTTTTTGAGATGAGTTTCACTCTTGTTGTCCAGGCTGGGATGCAATGGTGCGATCTCAGCTCACTGCAACCTCTGCCTCCTGGATCCAGACAATTCTCCTGCCTCAGCCTCCCGAGTAGCTGGGATTACAGTCATGCACCACCACACCCGACTAATTTTGTATTTTTAGTAGAGCTGGAGTTTCTCCATGTTGGTCAGGCTGGTCTCAAACTCCCACCTCAGGTGATCCACCTGCCTCAGCCTCCCAAAGTGCTGGGATTACAAGCATGAACCACCACGCCTGGCCTGGGATTTTAAACTCATGGGCTTTCAAGGCAGACTGCCTTGGGGTTTGCATGCCAGCCCTGCCATTTTCTAGATAGTGACTCTGGGCATGTTCCTTACCTTAGCTGCCTCGAGTGAAAAAAGGTATAATCATAGTCTTGACTTCATAGGATTGTTGGGAAAATTAAATGAGGGAATGTATACAAAATGCTGTCAGCAGAACCTCAGACATGGTAACAACGTGGTAAATAACTCCTAGTAAAGAACTTTCTTCTGCCACAGCACAAGCCTTGGGGTTTCCCACTCGTCTGAAGGATACTGATGTTTTCTAGAACACTCAAGCAGTCAAGGGTGCACTGGGTAGAGACACACCCCAGACCCTGGCCCCTGCAGCCGCTGGTGCAAATCTCCCTCTCCACGGGGCTCAGCTCCAAGGAGTCCAGCTGGGTGCATCTGGCTGGGGAGATTAAATTATTTTTGAATTCCTAACTGAATGTTCTTTTAATGGAAACTTAATGACAGGCATTGAAATAGATTTCCTCCATAACCCGTCCTCCCCCCACCCCCACCCCCCACGGCTCTGCCTTGCGCAGTTCCC
This sequence comes from Plecturocebus donacophilus, assembly GCA_004027715.1. Lineage (NCBI taxonomy): Eukaryota > Metazoa > Chordata > Mammalia > Primates > Pitheciidae > Plecturocebus > Plecturocebus donacophilus. The sequence continues at coordinate 4,328 of PVKP010029383.1, forward strand.
GATAACCTTTATTCCCTACCCCTGGACTTTTATCTCTCCAATGACAAACAGCCCTTGCTGGACAGAAAGAGGAAATTCCAGTCATTGTTCTCAACCTTCTGGCTTCCAAAATAAAATGCTCTATCTCCCCTGTCAAGCTTTGATTGACACACACTTCCTGTAATGGCAGGCAACAACGGCCCAGGGGCGGGGCTGCGTTTATTTGCATTCTTCCCATCAGAAGCTGTCCCAACGTTTGTTCTAGACAGGGAAAGATCCCCTCGCTATTCACAGAAGCATCCTGTTGAGGACCCATATCCCGTTTTATGTAAAATCCCCAAGGAAGACACTTCCTCAAACGTCTCTGCCATCTCCTCTGGAAGTTCTTCTGGAAAGTCCAGTTGCACTCCCGCGTAGTGACGGACTCAGACGGACAGTCACCGATCAGCCCATGTCTTAGATTTGGCAACTTAGAAAGGATATTTTCCTTCTACCTTTTCTCTCTTAAGGAATAAATAATTTTCAAACATTTAATGCTTTCCATTAAAGACAACCTCCCAGATCTTAACTCTAAATATTGGAGTTGAGACAACCTAAGTCCAGGAAGATTCAACCAAGATCAAAGGCTCTTAGTCAAAATCCTCATAGCAACAGAGATGAACTGGGCAATTCAAAAGGAATCCGTCTCAAGGAAAACTTTGAATAGAATAATGCATCATGAGATGCAGTTTTTCTTGATGGTAATTTGAAATATTGACTTGCTTTTAAAATCAGCAAATAGAATAACCCAGCATACTTGTAGCAATAGCAGTACTAATGTGGTCAGATCCGACTGAAAAAAATGTTACTGCATTGTAATAAACAGGCCTAAAAGCAGTTTGGCCTTCTGAGCCTACTTTTCATTTCTCTTTACTTCTTGAGCACCCATGCCCTCGTTAACCCCTTTTTTGAAATGCACAGGATTTTTATGTGTTCTTGGGTTCCAGCCACTCCTTAGACCTATCAAAAGTTACCTGTTCCAGGCTTCACTTCCTAGGGCCTTTATTGAACGTACCTATGTTAATGGTTGCTAGAGGGTCAATGGGAATTTTTATTAAAAAAGAGACTCCAGGTGTAGTGTATCTTGATCCTAGCAAAGGGATATTTGGAAGCAGACAGGCTTCCACCGAATAACCCAGAAGCAAATACCAATCAGAAAGATGCCAGTTGTTTAGCTCCCTGAACAACCAAAGGGAATGGATTGCTTCTCATCATCTCACTTCCAGCCATCTGCATGCACGCCGCCAGCCAGTGGAGAATACACCAGGAGTAGTGTATGCTGATGGGAACAAGTGTCAACACAGTTTCCCTCCAGTTTACTAAGAGGCTACATCATGACAGCCGGCCAGCAGAGAATTCCAGCTCCCTCAAGCTTGTGATACCTGATTTCTTTTTGCTGTGCCAGCACATTAAGTTGTGGTGCCAAAGCACTCACAGACACAGAGTGAGAGTTCCACATGGGCCAGCTGTGCCCACGGTTATGGCCATTGACAAGGCATGCAACCTTAAACCCATCAGAGTCCCCACTGTTCTTAGTCAGAAGGACCAGAGTGGTGCACGGATCCATATAAGCACAACCCAGGCATGGAAAAACATAAGCCATCTCTCCCAGCAACTGCTGGCAGCTACCGGTTTATGTGCCAAGACTCACACTGGGGAGGCGTGATGGAGCTCACACCCGGAAGGGGTGTGTCTGTGGCCAGGGTCATTCCCTCCTGAGGACTAGAGACAACACATGCGTCCTATGTGCTTCCTCTCCACTCCTCCCACCTCTTCAAGGAGAGGGTCCTCTCTGCGAGAGGATGTTCACCAGGGGCCTAACTCAGTTAATGTACAGTAATAATAATATCAAAGGGCATGCAGAGTTTCGGAAATTTAATATATGAATCAACATGCTGAAAACATTTTGATTCCTAAGCAGCTTTGAGTACCATTTTTTTTCCAGGACACATTCAAAATGATGCAGGTAGGGATCTGAAGAAGACTTTCACAATGAAACCTCCCTCTCAAGGTCGATCCTTCCATAAGCTGGTCCCTTTTAGAAAGAGGGGTTCTCAGGGAAAGAAAGACCTAGTAAAGTTCTGACTGTAGGGCTCCATCCCATCCCTCCCTTTTTCCCACTTGTTTAGAAATAGCATTCCAGTACAAACTCTAGGTGGAGAAACTCATGAAACTGTTTCTTCTCAGGTGCATTAATGGTACATTCCCTTCTCTACTGACTTTGCACCTTGAACTCCTCATTGCTATCTTAGAAGAGCAGGAAATGCTCTTTTTAAATAGATGTATAGCCCCTGAAGCCATCCGATACAGATTGAAAGAAATATTATCACCACTTTTAACTAAAGCATTCTGTCTTGCAGGAAGGTATTATCAAGGTTATAGCATGTAGATTTAGCCTCTGTCTAAATGTAACACATGAGAAGATTCGAGCCTCAAATTGTTCTTTGTGTAAGCGTTTTCTTATTGTCATTGATTGGTTGGTTCATCTCCCGAACTTAGGAGACAATCTTTCCATCAGTAAAATTCCACATTAAAATAAAAGTGGAGTCTTTCTTATCAGTAGAATCAAAATGAGATTATTATTGTTTCCTGATCCTTTCTAAAGTGTATAACTTCTTTAAGGAAACTTTAAAAAATATTTTGTTTGTCCTGCCCATGAAACTTCTGATAATTTTGTCTGCTCCCATCAACACTACATGAGCTCAAATAATCATATTTAAGATTTCAAGTAAGCACCTATGGCTTCCACATGCCAGTTTCCTATAAATGCATGGCACGTTCTAATACAGTAGTCTTGTAAAGCTGCATGTCTTGTGGGATCACAATTGCAGGGCTCAGGGGTCATTGTGCTGGTACACTCTGAAGGCTCTCATCCTACTTTCATACCTCTAAGTTGTTGACTGCTTCATAATGCTTCTAGCCACTAGAAACTTTGGAGACTTTGCTTTACTCCTGTTGAAAAGCCACTGTTACATTTTGGTGTCATCTGTTTCATTGACTTCTGACATGATGAAGCTGGGGTTGTCATAGCCTCTCTTCATCCTGGCTCTAACATCTTTCTCATTATAAAGGCACATGGCACAGTGAGGGGTCTCCACTTCTACCGTCTTGCTAAAGTTATGGAAATCCACTCGGTATTTCCCTTCTTTTGTCTTGGATACTATGGGAGCAAAACGGTAGCCCCAAAGCACCTCCTCTGGGACATAGGATGTCCGGACTTGGCAGGTAGCACTGGTTGACTCCACAGTGCCATCTAAAAACACCACTAATTCAAAGTCCTGCTGGAGAAGGGTCTCTGCTGCCATGTGGAAGAAGGGGCTATGGTGATCAATGACATGGTAAATTGTCAATGGGGAGATGAAGAATAAATTTTCATTCCCGGCGTCAACTACAAAGTTGATATTGGTCTGGTCCAAAATAATGGTTTCTCCTTCAGGAGTGATTGTGGTCTTCAGAAGCTTTCCATATATGTGACTGCCAATAAGAAGGCTCTTCCTGAGATTAGCCACTCGGATTAGGAGACAAAGCTTCCCTCCCCGTTTGCTGATCACTGCATTCTTGCTGAACATAATGGTCTTGGCACGTTTTTTGGGCCTGGAGATCTTGGCTAAGATGGCGCCACACATGAAAGAATTGATCATAACTCCAAGTATAGACTGAAAGATCAGCAGAAAAATGGCAGTGGCACACTGTTCTGTCACACACCTGAATCCATATCCGATGGTCACTTGAGTCTCCAGAGAAAACAGAAAAGCTGCGGTCAAGCCATTAATGTTCTCCACACAGGGAGTGTGATTGGCAGAAGGATGGAACTCCGGGAGGTCTTTGTGAATGTATGCTACTGCGTACCACAGGAGACCAAAGAAAAACCAACTCCCCAGAAAGGCTGTGATGAAAATGGTCATTTTGTATCTCCATTTGAGGTCAAGTACCGTTGTCCAGATGTCCACAAAGAATATAAACCTCGACTGTGCCTCCACATTGCCAAATTCTATGTTGCACCTTCCATCTTTGGAGACTAGCCTTGCTCTTTGCCGAGAATGCCCAAAAAAGCGAGTGAAGACCCATTTCCGAAGATGTTTGAACATACTTTCTGTCAACACCCTGATCTGAAAACACACCAAAGAAAAACAGAAAAGGATTATGTTTGTAGCGCTAGTGAACTAGGTGACTCACATAAAAGACCCAGCTATGAAAAGATCATTCAGAGTTATCTGGGTTACTAATCATATGGCAAGCTGATAAGTTTGTTCTGGATACCACAATGCTATTTCTAATAGAAACTTTCCACTGGAAGACCATGTTACTCAAATATAAAGAAGCAAAATAATTACAGAGAGTTAGAAATAGAAGAAAACTAAGAGATCATATGTTTAAGTGTTTCCTGACCTCAACTGGTCTCACAGAACCTTAGGGCTGTTTCCGATAGCCAATTATGGCCTGTATTTTTATATATTAAATATTATTACTTAAATCACCTTCTTATAAGTTTAGCCTTCTGCTAAGCAATATTTCTGAAAAATCACAAACTTGAAGCACTGTATATATTTTTTGAGATACAGGAGAATAAATAACTGATCAAGAAAACACTCATCAATATACTACCTAAATCATCTATGTACTTCTATTGATACTCATATATCAAGAAAAATTCTAATTCAATTCAGTTCTCTCAATTTATCAAATGAGAAAACTGAGATTCAGAAAATTTAAATGACTTGTCGAAATTCATGTACCTAGCCAGTGGCAAGATGGCAACTAGAATATAGGGCTCCCTGCCTCCAGTCAAGGGGAGCTTCTATCACTCTTTGTCTCAGTTATCAAATGTTATATTCTAAAGTTACATTTTCCTAAAATATTTTAGACAAGTATTGGTCATATTTCTTTTTTTTTAATGCTCAACACTATTTAGAAGAGAGCTCAGATCCAATCAGACAGTCTTATATGGCTTCTCCATAAATCTACAAGCCTGTTCCTACCCTCTTTCCATGGTTTCCCAAGATTCCCAAAAGGAATATTATGAGGGCCACCATCAACGTCTCACACTTCCTTTCCTACTCCAAAGCTGGAGGACTGGGACCACTGATTTAAATAATACTTCATAAATACAGACCATACTTTATTCATTCCTGTATCCAAGTTGCTAGCAAATTCTGTGAGTGCCTACTGTTTAACCAGTAAACATAAATAAAATAATTCAGTGAATGAATTACATTTTTCAAAATCCTATTTGCTCAATTGGTTTTTTATAGATGACATTACTGTGACTTCCATTTTACAGCAAAATAGTGAAGGGACTGTCCCATGAACAGCCAACAATGGTGAAACACAAGGTCAAAAACGCTAGATTACCTCCTCCCCGATGGCCAAGCATGTCAAGGTGTGCCCACCGTGGTCAGCAGTATCTTCAGGGTATTTTTCACTAAATGCAAATGTGTTTTTAAAATATATTTCAAAATCCCCCTTGAAAAATGTGTTTATTCGTAAGAACTAGGAAACGAAACCAACTTAGTGATATATTTTAAATAATAGTGATATCCCACAGTGTCTTGTTCAAGGCCTTAACCCAGGTGAAAACACAAAAAGCCAACACCAAGTCGAAGTGGTGAAGAGAAAACCACAGCTGTGGTGATTTAAAATGTTGAGGACAGATTCTAAAGATACAAAAAAACAAAATGCTGCCAAGAGAATAAACAGCAGTGAACACAGAGGGCCCTCCCCTCATCCCACGCTGCCCTCCTTGACCTCAAGTCCCCAAAGAGGATTAGGGGATGGTGCATGTCAGGTACACAGGAGGAAACAGTCTCCTCCTCTCCTCGCACACACATCCTTTACCCTGGCCTACACCCATAGGGACTGACCCCTCTCCCAGGTGCATTCAGGCTCATACTGTTTACATAGCTCTCCAGAGAGTGACTCTCAGCTCAAATAGTAAATTATTTCATTTTTTATTTTATTTTATTTTTATGTCATCTGACTGGATCAAATAGCAAATTCTAAAACCAACATTTATCAACTGAATCCACATTCTTTTTGTCATACATTGTAATTCCAGAGATGGCTCCTAACACACCAACTTCTGAGTTTTTTCCCCACCACCCTGCTCCTCTAGGCTCCCTTAAATTCACTTTACTTTTAAAGGGAAAGATGATTTCTGTAGAGTGAAGAGATACCCCCTGATTGATCACTTGAATAACGTTGGGTTTCCATGACTGCATTAATAATAAAACATTATCCTCCTGGCTTTACGGAGAGGTGATTTCCCCAGCCTGCACTTACCAGTGTCTCAAACAAATTCCGATTTGAAGCATCCATGGCTGGAAAAAGCAAGGCAGGTGCTGGAAGTTGGTCTTTCTATGCAGACTGATTTCTTTTAGACTCAGCTTAATTTATTGTAGGCGACAGTCAGTGGACTGACGCTAATTTGTGTTAACTTGAAAACACTTAATTTCATAATAGAGTCGTGTGATTTAAACCAAGGCAATTGGTTGTTCTCAGACCAAGCCCCAAGCTGGGTATGTATTTTTTCTTTTCAACATCACATGGCTTGAATACCATTATGCTAAGACATGACAAACCGTCAGCTCAGGTCCCTGGGCAGCAGGCGTGGACTGGGTTCCAGCATTGCCTTCCTCTTCTTGGCCACGCTCTATTACTCTCTTGTTTCTCCTGAAAGTTGTGCCTAATAACTACTGGCAGGAAACAGTTAGTTATCCTCAATCTCCCAGCCTATTCTCTGAAACACTGAAATACTGAGTTTTCCAAGTGTTCACAAACATGCAGGTGAACATACATAGATAAGTATATAGTTAAAGATAAAAGTAAGATCACACCAGGAAGAAACAAGATATCGTGTTAATCTCTCTATACAACAGGCACTGTTATGTAAGAAACAGATTTTAAAGAAGTCTTTATTGTTGGAAGACTTTATTATTCTGGAAACCTGGCATTTACTGAAGGTGCTTTTTACATGCACTGGGTTAGCCAATGCTATTGATTTATTTGTTCAGAGTAAGAAGGATTATTCTTAGAGAATGCAAAGATACAGGATAAATTCATCCACTAACCAAACCTGTCATTCACATGGCAGAACTATTATTGCACAGATCCTACCTTTCTTAGACAATGGCATTTAATCTAACTGCAGACAGAGCCAATATGTATTTTATGAACTCTTAGGTGATTAAAGACTGTCCCTGGTGTCTGAGTTATATAACATGCTCAGTTTTTAGGTTCCTTTCTATTGAAATCAGTAAATCTTAATAGCAAGCAAAGGGCTGCACATTAGCTAATATTTACCAAGGTATTCTTAGCGGCTTGGCAAAGCAAGTGGATTACATTACTGCCACTTTTTCTTTAGTGCCCCAGCATTCTTGTTCTGTAAACAATCCATTCTCAGAAAATAGACGTTTTGTGCACTTCCCAAACGTTGATTGTATGCTTATTCTGTAGGATTTCAAATACAAATAGAACTCTTCCTGTTCTCAAGGAGTTCATAGTCTAATGCGGAAGCGAGCTAAGGAAATCAATCACAACCTAGCATGGTTGGTATAATGCCAAAAAGCATAACTTTTTAAAAAGACCCTTGTTAGTTGGAGATCCACCTTTTGCAAACATACTTCAACTGGCCAAAAACTCATTGCATTTATGCATACATTAATTTATCTACCAATCATTATTCAGTGATGATGTGTTGATAGCCAGTGTTGACTGCGTGTGTTGACCATTGTGCTAGACATCAGAGAAGCAATGGACTCAGTCCTTGTTATCATGCAGCTCCCATTCGAGCAGAGGGGTAGTGCAAATGTGTCAATAAACTATCAAATGACCAGTGATAAATGCCAGGATATGAAACAGCGGGAACACTCAGGGGAGCACCTATTTTGATGAGCAGAACCGTAACCCTGAGGCCAAGGCCTGAAGATGAGTTACAGTCACACGTAGTAGAGACTCTATAAATATTTGCTAAATGATGATAAAGTAATCAATGTGTATATGAAATCAATGAGCTTGCTGTCACTTATATCACTTAGTATCTGGTGGCTCAGATTCTAATGGAGATGTCCTGTGTGTGCAGTACTAAACACACTGCAATGTAATCTTGTATGTGACCCAGGCAGGGGCAACCGAGGAAAGAAAACGTGGAACAGAAAGAAGTTGCGAGTAAGCAAATAATGGAGCGTAGGAAGCCTCAGTGAGACACTGGGCTGTAAAGGCAAGCTAGGGCCAACGCATTCTGCACTTGGTGTGCCATTTGACATGTTTTTTTTTTTTTTTTTTCATAGAACTAAAGGAGAAACTGGCATAAAGAACATTCTTCTTGTGCTTCAGAGAAAACTCATAAAAATTCTAAAGTCTGAAGTCTCCTCCATTTAACAGCCCTTCAAATTCTTGAAAATAAACATATTTTCTTCCTGAATTTCCCTTTTTCCATAAAAATATGTGCTTCATTTGTATGCAACATCTACTTTAATCAGTATGTGCTTACTTTAAGGGAGGGACCAACAGTTTGTGGTCCTTAGCGAATTTGATGAACCCAGGTGCAGAAGCTGTTCTTCCACAGGCATTCACTTGAGAACAATTCGTTATGAATCTGGGCTTTCTAACAGCACTTACCACCCCAGCCTCCTTAGCAGCCAAACAGCCACTATGTCAAAGAGGGGAAAGGGAAACAGGCCTGGCTGTTATTGCCTCTGACTTAGAATTAAAAAGTCTGTTATTTCTCTATAGACATGGGGGAAAAAACCCACTTACTGCAGTCTGCCTTTCAGCCAAACCTCTCATAGTTCATACACATCCTTAGATAACTTTAGGACATTTCTGAAAGTCAGGATTTCAGGTTAGAGGTAGGAAATATGAGCTATGTGGCCAGAGAGCAGAAGTCAGATGATTTTCCCTAGTCCCTTTGTGGCTGTGGTGGAGAAGAAATTCAAGTTTTTACGAAAACATTACCGCTTTGCCAACAGTTGATTGAATCGGAAACATTTCTTGAGGATTTTCCATAGCAATGATTGAATGGGATTATGGGGCAGAGCCTCTTCCTTCTTAATCAATATAATTAAACAAGCACTCTATTTATTGAGCATCTACCATATACCAGGTGCTATGCTAGGAAACAATGCAAGGTAACAGTCCCTGCTCTCAAGTTGTTCACAGATAAGTAATTCAAGAATTGTAATGTGACAGGTTTGCTGCCTTGAAAGGATTGAGGACAGGATGTTAAGGCAGCCCCAGAAAGGAGACCTAGAAGGCTGGGTGGGTGCTGGGCTTGTATTCTTACTCAGCTTTGCTAAGGAGGGAAAACAAGTGCGTCTAACTGCTGCTGCAGAGGACTTCCTGTTTTCTATGAAAATCCTCGGATTGCCACCCTGCTGGATTTGCAAAGGTTCAGAGCCCCAAGAAACATTAAATCATCTAGCTCTGCAGACTATCCCTATCACATCCAGAAACTGTAGTGGACAGCCGGTGGCATTTCCCTTCTGTTTGGTAATTGCCAGAGAAGTTATCGCTGATGTCTTCAGTACCATCAGGCAGCTCACACAGGGTCAGCATGGGCTCTTTTAAGACAGAACTTGGCAAGCCTGGTAGAAACCACCCTTCCTGGCCTCGTGGGCATAGAAGCAGTCATCTGAGCTTCAGGACTCTTTCATTTAGACTTGGGAATGCACTTCAGGAATATCCTACTTTTTTGTGGGGTGAGCATGCTCCTGGGTCCCCAGTGCTGTGAAGCCAGAGTGTGTCTGTGCCCAGGGTGCGCGTGCAGCAAAGGCCTTCCCAGGTGCCTCCCTCCTTCCAGAGAAGAGACCTTGGGGCAAAAGGGCTGGAGCATCACAAGGTCTGATGGTGTTGGTACTCTCATGAGGCACATGGTGCTCTGTAGGCATCTCTGGGCCAGCCAGCCAGAGCATCACTTTCTGAATAACTTGGCTTTTGTGCATAGGGGATCAGGAGAAGATGGGAGATCCTGGCCAGGAATGTTCTCAGAAGAGGTAACAGCTAGAGACAGTGTGGCAGAGTGGAGGGGCCTCTAGCTCGGGTTGGCACGGACACGGATTTGAACCCTATCTCTGCCACCCGACAATTAGGTGACCTGAGCAAACCACTGACCTTTGCTAAGCCTCAGTTTCCTCACCAGTGAAATGGCTATAATAATATACTTTCAAACATTGTTGTATGATTTAAATGCAATTGCATAGGTAAAAGTTCCTAGAAGATAGCACTTATGCAATAAATAGCTATGGTCGTTATGATGGCTTCATAGAGTTTAAACAAGTATGGCAGTTTAACTAGGTGTTACTGGTCTAGGCCAATTGGGGTCTGCCGTGCAGAGCCAGATGGGCCATATTGGAGCCAACAGAGGCAAAGGCTTTGGCGAGAGTGATGAAGGTTCTGACAACATATCTTGTCTATCAACTATGCTGGCTTCAGAGCCCATCCTCCCAGTGCGGAACAGAAGATCTGGAAAATGCAAATATGTTTTATAAATGCTTTGTCCATAATCAGGGCAGAAGCCTTATCTTGGGGAGGTGGGAACAGGATAGAGGGAAAGAATTATCCTTGGCGAGGCTGAACAGAGCTGTGGTACCGAGGCTGGATGCGGTTCTTCTCTCACCCTAGACATTAACTAGGATTCGATCAGTGGAAAAGCAGCCCTGTCCTCTGGGAGCTGACTTCATACTACCTGCAAGGTCTTGGCTGTCCTGGCACTCGAGGCTGGGTCTTGCTGAGCTCCTGTTAAGCACAAACAATCTCACACATCATCAGCCTCAGACCAGGACACTCGGATCATGATGGATCGGGATAAAACAAGGCCATTCTGTAATCATGTCTGAACATCGGCAAAACACAAACATGTCCAAGCCACAAAATGGCCAAATATCCCCCCATCCTGGCCATCACGAGTGACTGCTGTTTCTTTACCAAGAACAGCTTTAGCCTCATGTCAGTCTTCTCATCTAGATAATAAGAATTATCAACATACTCAGTCATAGAATCATCCCTACTCCCTAATAGCACCTAATCAAGAGCAAAGCATGGCTTCCTTAAGCCTTCCCTCACCGCATCACTTGAAACATGCCCAGATCCTATTCAAGTCCTTTCCAATACCCTCCCAGTGAGACTCTCTGTGATTGCTTATGGGGTAGTTCTCCCTAGCTGCAGAAAGTCCAACTTGCTCAAATACAGTGTCCTGCTAGTGCTTTCTTACTGGACGGCACTGACACCATGAAAAACCCTAAGAGCACAGAAAATAAGAAGTGTAATATGACACAATAAAACCATTGTACAAGCCAGTGGGTGAGAGCCAATTTCATTCCGTGGCTTCTAGAAGTCATGCATGCATATGTGCAATTGGTACCTATGTTTCTTTTTGTATGAAGAAGTGAAGAATCAAGGATATAGCCAAGTTAAATAGAAAAGCCATTAAAATGAATTAAAAATTTCAACTTCAGATTTTTAATTCTATCTAGCTAACTTGTTTCCCAAAGCCATTGGTTATCCTAAGATGACTGTACTCTCACCACAAAAACCTATACCTCTTCTTGGCACCTTGACTGGGTCCCAGTGGGAAGCACTGGAAGCTATGATGTCCCTGCCACTACAGTCAGCCTGGGAGCTGGTGAAGCCTGAACCCAGGCAAGTTCATGAGATCTTACCAGTCTTTGGTGGCAGCTTGCATTTGCTGCAGTCAGAAATCAATGCTTGGGAAGCTGGATGCTTATCCTGTATGTATTTTCTTTTCCATTTCTTTTTTCTTTCTTTCTTTCTTTCTTTTTTGTTTTTTTTGTTTTGTTTTGTTTTGTTTTTTGAGACAGGGTCTCACGCTATCATCCAGGTTGGAGTGCAATAGTGCAATCATGGCTCACTGTATCCTCAGGCTCAAAGTACCTGGGACCACAGGTGTGCACCACCGTGCCAGATTGATTTTTGTTGTTGGTAGTGGTGGTGGTGGTGGAGAGATGGAGTCTTACTATGTTTCCCAGGCTGGTCTCCTGGCCTCACACAATCCTCATGCCTCGGCCTCCTAAAGTGCTGGGATTACGCATGTGAGCCACCACGCCTAGCCGCTGTATTTCCAATATTGTTTTCTGTTGTTCTTCATAATTGTTTCTTAAGATATTTTAGAAATGCTAGCATGTCTCAGCTATAGGAAGAAAGACCAAAAGGAAGCACTTGGTCCCTGCCTTGTTCAGAGTTTTAAAGAGAGAGCAGCACATCCTAGGGGGCTGTGAGGATGGGTGACAAAGAGCTGGAGCACCCGAGGGGGGAGCAGGAGAAACTCACTGCCACACAATGGGAGCTACTTGGTATACTAGAGATCTTCTAAGAATATTTCTCTTCTAAACTTCAGAGAGTACTGCACTTTAAGGGAAAGCATTGCTTTATTGGACATAAGTGGGTTGAGCCAGGGTTGAGAAGGCAAACCAAAGTAAGAATGGAAGTACAAAGCACAAATAAATGAAGAGAAAGGCTGGGGCTGAGAACAGTCTCCAGGGAGGATGGAATGGCCATTAAGACGGCCAGAGAGGGCTTCTGTAGTTAGCTGCTGGTAGCAGGAGACACACACTGTGGCAGTCTCAGTGAACAGCGCCCTCTGGAGCACGATGCCAGCAGTGCCCCTCTGGAGTAGTGATTTCTGGGACCCCTAAGGCCTACAGTGTTATCTCATGCACGGAGGCAAAGCCTCTTAAAGGTGTTGTTGGGTTTAAACTCACAGTAACCCTAGGAGGCTGGGAACTGAGGCTGAGAGAAGTTAAGCAATGTGCCCAAGGTCACAAAGCAGAAAGCCAAAAGAGCAAAGATTAGAAGAATCTAGACCTTCCCAACTGACAAGTCTTTGCTTTTAAGCCCTAAAGCATATGTAACACAGTTGGTAAACAATGTAGAGGGAAAGTAAATATTTATTCGGCATCAACTTACTTTGTGCCAGGAATGCTTTTCCATACATTTCCTTGCATTGTGTGTGATCACATAAGAAGGTGCGAGCTAGCAAGGGTCCAAACTTTTTTAGATACTGAGCATAAAAGGATCGGGAAGGGACAGGTTTCCAGAGTTTTGCAGAATCTACAAAAGCACCTCAAGAGGAGGACGGAGAGGGCTCAATGGAGAAGGCACCCAGTATCCTGGGTTGGATCTGAGGGTGCGTGTCGGAGGAGAAGACCATAGGCCCTGATGTCATGAGAGGGGCCTGGTAGAGCCAGGCAGAGCTCAGAAATAGTTATGATATCAACAGAACTAAGAAGCAGCCATGCAAGTAGCTGAAGACGTGCTGTTTAGCATCATGCTTTTTTTGTAAATGTCTATGGATTGTCCTGGCATGAGCAAATGATCTGAAGTTGTGGAAGTGACATGTTACACTTCGGGACATCTGTAGACCTCTACAAGGTGTGGTTACTTCTTCTACTGGCAGAAGTTTGGTGTGATGGCAATGTCTCCTGTGGGAAGAGGAGGTGGCCCCCGACCCACCACCTGGTGGATAAGGAGAACCTGCCAGCCCTGTGCACTCACTGTGCTAGCAGAGGGCAAAGCTCTTGACCTTGGAGTCAGTGCTGAGGTCATGTCCAGGAAGCAGACTGGGGATACAACGGCAAAAAGGCACGCTGGAGCCCGCCCTGCCTCCAACCACAGAGGCTGGAGCAAGTCGTTGAACCTCTCTGGGCCTGCGTCACCTGCGGTTTCCTCGGCTGGGAACACATGGCCCTCTACTCTCCCCCATGCCACCCCCAGCTCCTTGCTGACTGCTTGACCTCAAGTTAAATGTCATTTGTTAGAAAGACATTTAAATGTCAGTTTCCCAAAGAAGGAAGAAGATCCCCCTCCTCATTTAAATCAAGTTTCCTCTCCGTGCAATATTTGATTGTATGCTTTCCTTTTATTTGAGGTATGAACAGTAATTTTAACTGATACATTTACTTTTGTGCTGTTTCATCCACAGCCGTGTGCCCAGTGCCCACCTACCCCAGCACCAGGCAGATAACAGAGGCTCAACAGGTATCTGTCAAGGAAATGAACAGATACAGGAAGGTGTGAATGACTCAAAGTGCTTGATTTTTGAAAGGGGCTGTGGAGAGGGCAATGCCAGCATAATACCACTCTCTGATGCTGGTGGTGGGACTCAGTATTTGTAAAACCTGCATGGGCACATGATTGGGTCCCACAGCCTTTGCCTAAGTGGCTCCACATAACCAAATGCTTACCCAGCTTTCTTGTAGCCTGGTGTGTCCAATAGTTGCTTCTTGAAAATCAAGCCACTCACCTCTGTCAGTAGAGGTTCAGGAGATGATTTTCAAAACTTCATGTATAAGTAGATCTTGGAGTGACCAGCAAGAGTTCTTTGGTTTGGGATGCCGGATGTAGGACTCAGAACTTGTCACGCTGTCTCCGCCAGGGCCCAGGCTGGGGATGAAGCCACCGTAGACAAAATACCTGGTAAAATACAACACGCATGGCTACTGTCTGGAGAAAGAGGACAGACCCACACAGAAGCCAGAGTGAAACTTCAGTCGGTTTGGATCAGGAACCTACAGGACCCTCCACATAGGCAAAGCTAGAAGGGTCAGCTTGGGCTCCGGTGAACTCAAATTTAACCCAAGTTCGCAAACCTCTGCCACACACTCCGGCCACACCTCCCTAGCTAGTCAATTCTAGTTTCTGGTGAATTTAGGAATGCAGATCAAATTAACACAATGATCCACAGTCTTTTCTAGTCTCATGGTCTCTTTATTCTTATTACTATCAAAAAGAACATCACTACACTGAAAATATCCTTGCACACATCCAGATACATAATCCCATATTGAAATCACTGTATACTCTCAAAAGATATATGTGGACAGAAATTGTGTATGGTGAATCACATTACATATGCATTAGGATATTAGATATTTATAGGAATCCTACAGTGGATTGTGTTATAAACAATAACTTTTGCAAATCAAATAATCATTCTTCCACTTGTTTATCCTGTACAAGTATGTGTGCTGGGGAGGAGGTGGCTGTTCTGAAAACCAGATACATCTGTAATGAAACTATTCTTAAATCTCACATATTCAGCTGCCCACCTCAAATGGCACTGGAGTTTAATGAAGGAATTTCAATGTTTATAAAAACGCTGTAGTTATATTATGTGTGCAGAGATCCTGTTATTAGTCTGAACCTTCTAGATCTCCATGGTTTGGGTTGGTATTACATCAACTCCATCTTTCCAGACCAGAAAGGAATGGATTCCATGTGGACGGGAGGCCTGAACATGCCTTACTGAGTGTCTGCAACTAGAAACTACACTTTGTTTAAAAAAAAAAAAAAAAAAAAAAAACACTTGGCAATCTATAAAACGGAGAAAATTCAACTAACGTCTTGAGTATAGGTACTCGGGGACTAGTATTTATACTGCTGCATCACAAGCAAAGAAGGCTGGTGTAGCACAGAGCACCAGGTGCTCGGGTGTGGGGGGATTTGATGCCTTCTAGGCCTACACCTTAGCTTGTTTGAAGCTTCTCTGTCCCAGTCCCAGCAAGTGGCCTATGGGGCAGGATCGAAGAGGTGGATTTCCAGTGTCTGAATCAGAAATCAGTCACTCACTAGCTCTAACATTGGGTACTCAGTGTGCCAATCTCCTCATCTGAAAAATGGGGGCATTCCTATCTATCTCACAGATGATACAAAGAGCTTAGACAACGCTAGGACATAGAACGTGATCCAGCCATCAACACCTTGAATCATGCTACATGCAACTCCAGTTTCTCCCTCAAGCTCCTGCCATGCCTTGAATGAAAGGAGGCAATCTTGTCCCTGTCTGAGAGGCCTTTAATCCTGGGCTTCGCTGGCTACTGCGCAGGCTGCGACAGAAGAGCCAGGCTCTAGGGCAGTGGATTAGCGGGAGAGCCAGCGTTTCTGTTGACTCTGTTGCTATGCCCCAGGGAGCCTTTGAGGGTCAATGATTACCAGTTTCGGCTTGGGTTCTGCCAAGCCACCAGAGTTACATTAATGGGGCGGCACGTCGTCACCCACCGTCCCATGTCCAAGTGCTTTCTGGGAAAGCCCTGGAGCCAGAGGGAGCAGAGCCAGCAGTTTTGGTGACCCTTTGTTCCATGCCATAGAGCCGCCCTTGAGCGAATGCTGGAGTCTCCTCACTGGGTCTCTTCTGAGCACGCCCCCATCCTCATCACCGGGAAGAGCCCACCCAGGAGCCCTCTCAGAACAGGACGCTGTCCAGGAGACTTCCCAGCTAGGTCCTCCAGCAATTGTCTTGAACTGTTCTTGACTAATCCTCATGTCTGCCTCTGAAACAAGGAGGACAAGCAGGAAGGGGGACGCCCCCCTAGACCTTAGAGCCATGCCAAAGCAGGCAAGCTCGGGGCCCTCACCGAGACCCACCTCCCGGGAAAGGCTGGTGGCGCCTACAGCCGGCCTGCTGACGCACTTTGTCTCATTCCTTTCCTCGTTTCTTTTCAGTCAGTGGTGTGTATAATGACCTGGAAAAGATAAAATTAAATTCCACTTTATTTCCACTTATTTGCCCTTCTATCAAAATCAAGCCAAATCAAAAGAAGATTTTCAGTCTCAAAGATGTTCCTTAAGCTCTCTGAGCTGCCCTTTCCCATACTAACTATATTGATAATTCTAGGTCCTTTGTTGTTATGGGGATTAAGTGAGAAATACACATATCCACAGGAACATGTGTATGTCAATAGCAACATTATTCATCACAACCAAAGAGTGGAAAGTTTGAAACCGTTGATGTTCATCAACTGATGAATTAATATATAAAATGTGACATATCCATACAGTGGAATATTATTCAGCTTGTAAAAGGAGTACAGTACTGATACATGATGCTACAACACGGACAGACCTGGGAAACATATGCCAGTGAAAGAGGCCAGAGATTGCAGGATTCCACTTCTATGAGATGTTAGAATAGGCAAATCTACAGAGAAAGAAAATTAGACTGGGGCCTGCCAGGGGTTGCGGAAGAGGCGGATGGGGATTACTGCTAATGGGCACCAGGTTCTTTTGGGGGTGATGAAAGTGATCTAATATTGATTGTAATGATTGTTGTGCAACTCTGTGAATCCACAAAAACCACCTATTACACACTTCAACTGAGTGGGTTTTATTTTATGAGAATTATATTGCAATAAAGCTGGGACAGAAAAAAAACACATATATAAAGTGCCTGTCACACAGTCGTCTCGACCAACGTCCCCTCCCCTCTCACTCCACTTCCCCATGCCTTTAGGCCCTTGTTGGAACCTCGGCTGAACTTGGCACCTGCCTGCCCTGGCAGTGGCTACTGTGATCCTAAAGGCACCACAATCAACATGATTTTCTTTGTCTCAAGAGCTTGGAGTGCAGGAAGAATTATTCTGCTCACCCTCACTGCTAAGCAGTAGCCCTGTTAGCGTGGGAGATGTCTCTTCTCCCAGGCTCTGCAGGAGAAGCTCTTCCCTGCTGCTTCCCAGGTGTGTTTGGGTAGAGCAATCCAGGCTGGGCCGTGGGCCCTCCCACCCACTCACCTGTCCACCTGCACCTGGGCTCCACAGGCCTGAGAACGGTGGTCAGTTATGCTCCTGAGTCAGCAGGTCCAGGTGAAGACCCTCACACCTCCCAGTGCCCGAGGACAGGTCTGCGGGATGGGGGGAAATTCGCAGGGTCCCTTCTACTGCACCAGCCAAGCAAGAGCTGCCTCTCTCATCTCTCCCGGAAGCTGGGTTTCATTTTCTCCCTTTCTCCTTCTTTCAGCACATCTTTTGTTTGAATATTTTCCAGCATTTTGTTCCTTGCACGTATCCCTTGTGTTCCTGGACTCAGCAGCACTGATGTTCCAATTCTCATTTGAGCCAGCCCCTCCAGAGACTCAGCATGGTCTCACAGACAAGCCAGAGCCCCACGGCCCATTCAGACCCCTCCTTGCCCCACATTTCCCCCGTGCCACTTTTTCCCTCCGTCCCCCCACGCCCACCCCGCACCACATACACCAAGGAGAGAGAAGGATGGAACGTGGTTGGGATCGGACCTTGCTGCTTTCTTGGGTGACAACAGGGCACAGAGCTGTGTGGAGTCACATTCAGGGGCTCAAGAGAGAATGACAGAAACCCCCCACTGCACGTATCCAGAAACCAGGCCCTTTCTCAAAGGCAGGACTGTATGTCCCTTGCGTACCTCCTGAATAAGGGCCACTAGAAAGAATGTCCCCAACCACCACCTCTCTACTTTCAGTTGTCCCTCTCTAAAAACATCCTAACCTGGATTAGCACAATTCATAATAATCTGTTTGATGACACACCTGCAGGGCCAAACCTAGATCTTATTAAGTATCATAAATGCACGATGCGTTTGGGGGAAGAAACTAAAGCCCCTGGTATGCTATGAGAACTAATTCCTATTAAAAGAAACAAGGCGGTCTCGCTGGAGTGCACGTGCAGGCTCCCCGCTGAGTCTCTGGCCTTGAAACATATGTCTGGAGTCAGGCTTGAATTCCAGCGCTGCAGCTCACTGGTGCATAACCCAGCAGCCCACCTGGGGTTTTTAACAGGACTAATTTCTCGACATAATCGATTAAGCCTGGAAAAAGAATTGCTAAGAAAGGTAAGGAGCAATAAAAACCCTGGAACTCATTGTCAGCTGTTGATGGTTTTTCTTTCCTTTTCTTTTTCATTGTTTTGGACATGCCTGTCTTCCTGATTCACTTTTCTTACCCTCCCACACTTCCAATAGTTGTACCCATTTTCAGTGATGGGTTTATTCTTTCTCCCCAACATCATTTGAGTCCTGACATTCCCCACCTTGCCATGGTCCCCTGAGCTTCACAGGAGCAGATGGAGAAAAGAGGAGAGAAGGAAGACCTCTAGGAATTGTGATGAGATTGATAACTGGGCTTAGCACTAATCAAAATGCCGATTCCCGGGCATCCAGAGGGTATGAGGTCCAAGCTGGGATCATCATTAAGATGGAAGGCATTATTGCAAAGAGCCAGCAAATGAGGTTGGCAAAGCAAAGGTAGGCTTCCACAGGCGCCTTGAAAGTAGTGAAGGGATGGGCTATAAGGTGGTATAGAGCTGGGCTTCACCGCCACCCCTTCCACTTATCACCAGGGTAAGTTACTTTGCTTCTCTAAACCTGCACATTCTCCTCCATGAACATGGACATACGGAAATCTGTTTCACAATGCTGAGATAGAATGAAGTGTGGGAAAGCCCAGTAGAGAACCTAGTATGGGGAAAGCCACAATAAATGCCAGATTCCTTCCTTGTTTAGCAGGGCTGAGGGGCTCTGATGAAGACATCAGGACTGGGGACAGCCAAAGATTGAGTTGGCACTTGGGGAACAGTTTTAACTCCCCTGAATTTGGACGGGCAGCTCTCTCCTGCC
The DNA here is from genome assembly GCA_004027715.1 of Plecturocebus donacophilus. NCBI lineage: Eukaryota > Metazoa > Chordata > Mammalia > Primates > Pitheciidae > Plecturocebus > Plecturocebus donacophilus. The sequence goes on from PVKP010029383.1 coordinate 23,717, forward strand.
AGACGAAAGGACGGTACCCACTGTGCTTGTGTGAGCTGCAGAGAAAATGCAGAAAGGATGCATAGTCCTGCTTGGGGGTCTTGCCAGGTCTTGGGAAGTATTCTCTCTCCCTCCCCTCATCCCATCCTGGAGCCTCTTAAAGAAGGCTTTCCCACCAGAACTCGGTGGGAAAAGACAGCAGGCTCCGATCTGCTCTCAGGGGACCTGTTAGCTGAGGCCCAGAGTGAGAAGACTCTGTTTATCTGCTTGCTAGAGACACATTAACCAAGTGGTGAAAGGCTATAGATGAGAGAGAAAAACATTGTCCATGAAACAATGAGATTAGATCACATGAGGAGGGTGCAATTGTCCCCCCTCATCTTTTTAAGTTAAGCTTAGATTTTCTACAGTGAGTAATAATACATAGATTTCACATATTTTGAACTCAATAGTGTGCCTGAAAACCTACATTAAAATGTGTTTCTGGGTATTCACTTACTTTTTTTTTTGAGACAAAATCTCAGTTGTGTCACCCAGCTAGAGTGCAATGGCACAATCCCCTCTCAATGCAATGGCACAGTCTCCTCTCACTGCAACCTCTGCCTCACAGATTCAAGAGATTCTCCTGCCTCAGCCTCCCAAGTAGCTGGGATCACAGGCTGCCTGCCACCATGCCTGGCTAATTTTTGTATTTTTACTAAAGATGGGGTTTCATCATGTTGGCCAGGCTGGTCTTGAACTCCTGACCTCAGCTGATCTGCCCGTCTTGGCCTCCCAAAGTGCTGGGATTAAAAGCATGAGCCAACATGCCTGGCCCATTGACATTTTTTTTAAACTACCCAATTTTAGCATTTATTGGCTTAGTCCAGGGTTTAAAAGTTGTAAAAAGTGCAAGGGCAGCTAAACCCTGTGCGAGAGCTCAGAGAAACTGAAGAAAACGTGGATAAAATAGAGAAGGCAAAGGGAATGCGGGAAGCTCCGCGATGGCATGGACGCGGAGGGACGGGGAGGGATGCGGAGGGATGTGGAGGCAGAGAACACTGGCAAGTAAGAGCAGCTAAGAATGAAGAGGCATAGAAATGCACGCCACAGACCAAGCAGAAGTGCCCAGAGAAAATCCTCCACTCCTTAAGGAGGTTCGCAGAACAGCTGTGATCCCTGCCGCGAAAGACGGGGGCAAACAGTTAAATGTCAACTCTGCACCACCATATTTGATTGATGATTAACCACTGTTCAAACGGCACATGTCTCCGTGGCAGCAGCTACGGTTTGTTGAAGGAGTGAATGGATGAATGAATGAAGAAATGGGAAGGGGGCATACTTTTCAGGGTGATTTGAAGGTGAAGGACGACAAGACGTATAAAAGAGACCGGCCAATAATAAATGTTCCATAAAGTTTTCTTGAAACTAGTTCAGTTAGGGTAGTTTTCCTTCTCATCCATGGACCAAAAATCACTGACATTAATGATCTTACTGTGTCCCAGGCAGTCTCCAGAGGTAAACTCGGGAGTTACAACCACTCTATGACATAGTCAGTGTCATTATTCCCAGTGTCTAGAGGAGGAGACCAAAGACCAGAGAAGCTAAGTGATTGATCCAAGTTCACAGAGCCAGAAAGTTAGAATGTAGCCTACTATAGGACTCAGCGGGTAGCTGTGTGTCCACCTTGGGTTTAGTTATTAGAAGAAACTCATTAAAACTCATCCTTTCCCCTGTGACTTTCTTTGACACAGACCTAAAAGGTGGGAGTGTATTTGCTACCAGACCCTCATCCCACCAGGCAGGTCACCCCTCTTACGTGATTGAAGGCACACCGTGGGGTTGATTTCACTCTACAGGATTGGGGTTAAATGATTGGTCCCTTCTAGGTATGGAATTACCACAAGGGAAAAGGAATGGGCACTCGTTGAATCTCTGTCATGTACCAGCAACTGTGGTAGGGGCTTGGCAGAAATTATTTCATTCACTCTCACAGCGACCCCATGAAGTAGGTGTAATTTTCTCTATTTGACAAGGGAGGGAACTGAGGTTTAGAGAATTTAAAGAACTCCTATGAGGCAGAACTGGGGTAGGAACCCAGCTCTTTTTGACACATGGTCTTGCTCTGTTGCCCAAGCTGGAGTGCAGTGGTGCAATCATAGCTCACTGCAGCCTCTACCTCCCCAGCTCACAGGATCCTCCCGCCTCAGTCTCCCAACTAGCTGGGACCACCGGCAAGTGTGCCACTCCGGGCTAGTGTTTTGATTGTGGAGATGAGGTCTCACTAGGTTACCCAGGCTGGCCTGGAACTCCTGGCCTCAAGCAATTCTCCTGCTTCAGCCTCCCAAAGTGCTGGGATTACAGGCCTGAGCCACCGTGCCTGGCTGGAACCCAGGTCTTAACCTGATGTCTCCACCCCAAGGTCCCTAAAGATCTGGCTCAAAAGATGAGTGAATTCTGATGTCTAGGGCAGGAGGGAAAAGGAAGGAAGGCCCGGGGGAAAGGCTGGCCCTCCCTCCTCCCCTCCCTTCCCTGCGTGCCCTCTACTGACTCGCCCTCCCTTCTTCTGCCTCTGTCTGGGCATCTGTAGTGGGAGCCGCCTGCACTGGGCACTGGGGTACGGCCTTAACAAGACCCAGGGAGGTGGGGGAGTTGGGCAGAAAATTGAAAGGAGCCAAATCCACAGAATAATTATAGATTGTGATAAAGCCTAAGAAAGAAATAGTAACTAGAAGTGACCTTGAAAAGTACCCATAAGTAGGCACCGGTGCTGAAGACGGCGCTGGCAGCGAGGTGGAGGGGAGAGAGGGGGTGCTGTGGAGCCCACACCCACGCTCGCCAGGCCTCCCGCTTACCAGCAGCAGTGCCCCCAGCCTGCCCAGGGCACTGTGCAGAGGGGTCCGCATTAATTTCAGAGGGACCCCAGAAGGACACCTGTCTGGCCCTAGACGGGGCAAGAGTCAGGCCTCAGATTTCTCATCTGTCAGATGACAATGGTGTGTCTACTTCCCAGGGCCATCGTACAGATTAAATGTTGCAGTGCTTGGGAGAATCCGGACGGATGAGCGACACTATAGAATCATGACTTGGATTTGTGGCAAGAGGGACTTCAGTGAGACATGAAGAACTCTTGACTGAGAGGCTGGCAGGACACTGTGGCAGGTTTGCAGTAAAGAATTCCACACTGACAATGTAAAAGAGAGGCAATGACTGACGTAAGTGCTTGACACTGCACAGGTTTCATTGTGTGAAATGCATACATGAGTTCTTGTGGAAATGAATGAATTTTTTTTAAGAAGAGACTTCAGGGAATAAAGAGGTGACTTAAGGAACTCAGGAAGTTGCTGTGCTGTCACTAAGTCAGGGATTCCAGAAGATTCTCTCTGAAGAACAGTCACCAACTGGATTATTGAAAATTAGCCCACTGTCACCTTGGGTGGGCCTTGTCACCCACATCAGCTGGACCAAGGGGCCTGGAGACGCAATCATCTGGAAACAGGTGACCCTAAGGGGCAGGTGGGGTACAAGCAGAGAGGAAAGAAGAAAATGCTGATGGAAGCTACTCAGAAAAGTAGCGGCCAGGTGGCTCTGAAACCCAGGTGTGACCACAGAGGAAAGTGCCCTGGAGGCCAGAGACCCAGCTCCACTGACCAGCTATGTGACAGGTGGATGCCCCAGCCCCTTCCCTGGTGTCAGAGTTTCCTCGGAAATGAAGATCATGTCACCGGGACCTGCCTATAATACTTCAACAAACAAAAGCACTCTATGTACAATATAGGGGATTATTTTTATGAACTCCAGGGCAGGCAACATCAACATCACAGAGGCAGCACTGGCATCTCCTGACAAGTGTCCTGCCTTCTCTTCATCCCCAAGCATGCGCAGGGCCCACGAACGGCCAACCACCTGGTCTTCAGTCACTGGTGAAGTATGTGTGGCATTCACAGTGTCTGTATTTGGAAATTAGCCTGCTTGTGGTCTGGCTGTTGGTGTCCCCGGGACCCCCTCATTCATATGGCTAAGAAGGCAAAGACAGAAACTCTGGTACTGCCAGCTTCCGTCCATGGCGCTTTCCTGCAGTGAGGTGCTGGCTGAGTGACAGCAGCAAGACTGCAGCATTCACTGGCAGCTGAGACCGAGGATCGGGGGCCCTAGTGAGGCTGGGGTCAATGGAGATGCTACCATGGAGGGGTCTACTAGCTGAAACATCTAGAACAGAAAGAGAAACATGCCCAATGAAGAGGCAAAATGGGGGCAAAATAGCTAGGGGATGTCCCTAGGACCTCAGACAGAAAGGAAGCTGCAAGGGAGCTTGCACCCAGTGATCGCAAGCTCGTTTATGGGGTAGACCCAGGCAACCTGAAGAAAGGCAGAATCAGAGAGATAGCCAGAGGTGACTGTCATCAGAAACATAACTCTGTTCCTGGGAGCCACCAGAGAGTGGGATAACTGGGGCTCTCCTCCCTGATGCAAGCCCAGGAGTGAGGACCTTGTGATAAGATTTCCAAAAACACAAGCTCCATGCCCTGCCTGTAGGTAAGCGGCCACCAGAACCCCTCCCAGAAAGAGAGATGCAGGCTCCATGCTGGTAGAAGTTTGTTTCCATTTCCCGCTGAAATGGATCCCCGCCTCTTGACATCCCTAAAACCCAAGCTTCTTCCTGATCTCCAACCCACATCCTAATGGGTGAGGTTGAAGTCTAATTTCCTTTGGCCTTCAGCGAGGATGAGAAACCAGGCCCATCATAGATAAGAAAGAAACTTCGGTCCCAGCGCTTGGCCACACTTCTCCGGTGGCTGCCTATTCCCAGTTTCAGGTCCTGATGGCCATGGTCAGCCAAGTGGGAAGGGATTTGCCTGTTGTGCGCTGGGTGCCTGGGTCGTGCTACTCACCTTGCTGTGGTGCCATCCTCCCGCTCTCTCCCTACCCCTTTCCCCACTGCCACAAGATACTTAAGGGGCATCTTTGTAGGAATCCACATCTGTAAACACCACAAGCTGGAAAACAGCCAGCCAAAGGCGCAGGTGTGTCAGTAAGAAGGTGAAGAGCATCTGAGTGCTGCCCGGGGTTTTATCCACTCCCTGGCAGCCTCTGTCCACAATAGACCTCATCCCACCTCTGTTCTTCAGTGGTGAGCATTGCCCAGGCTGGGGAAACCTTGAATTTTCCTGCACAGTGGTTTCAGGCAGGGCTAGGAGTGAAGAGCCCCATGCTGGAAAGCACTCTCGGACCTGGTCCTGGGGAGCACTCTGGGAGTATCTTGTCTCCTCTCCTCCACTCCCTCTGAAGGGATGGAGTATCAGGAGAGGAAACAGCACTCTCTCCCATCTACCTCATCACCCCGGAGCTGCCCTTGAAGCAGACCGGGTCAGGGAAGCTGGTTGGCTGGTTAAAATGTGCACA
>PVKP010029384.1:0-29085 GCA_004027715.1 Plecturocebus donacophilus
AGTATTTATTTTTCACTCAACATATGTATTTCTGAACTATTTGAGGTACAGTTTTTTATTTTATTTTATTTATTATTTTGAGATAGGATCTCACTCTGTTGCCCAGGCTGGAGTGCAGTGGTGAGATCTCAGCTCACTGCAGCCTCCACCTCCTGGGTTCAAGTGATTCTCCTGCCTCAGCCTCCAGAGTAGCTAGGATTACAGGCATGTGCTACCACACCCAGATAATTTTTTGTATTTTTAGTAGAGACAGGGTTTCACCATGTTCGCCAGGCTGGTCTCAAACTCCTGACCTCAAGTGATCCACCTGCCTTGGCCTCCCAAAGTGCTGGTATTACAGGCATGAGCCACTATGCCCAGCCAAGGTACAGTTTTTTTTTTTTTTTTGAAATAGAGTTTCATTCTTGTTGCCCAGGCTGGAGTGCAATGGCATGACCATGGCTCCCTGCAACCTCTACCTCCCAGGTTCAAGCGATTCTTCACAGGTGTGTGCCACCATGCCTAGCTAATTTCTTAGTTGAGATGGACTTTCACCATGTTGGTCAGGCTGGTCTCAAACTCCTAACCTCAAGTGATCCACCTGCCTCTGCCTCTCAAAGTGCTGGGATTACGGGCATAAGTCACTGTGCCCTGCCTGAAGTACAGTTTAAATACCATAAAATTCACCTGTTTTAAGTGTACGGTTCATTGATTTTTAAAGTTAATTTACTATCATCACAATCCAGTTATAGAACATTTCATCACTCCAAAAGATTCCCCTTGCTTATTTTCACACAATCCCAATTTCTACCCCCAGTTCCAGGAAGCCAATAATCTGCTTTCTGTCTCTACAGATATACCTTTTTTGGATATTTCATATAAATGGAATTATACAATATATAGTCTTTTGCATCTGGCTTCCTTTATTTACCATGATTTTCTGCGTTGTAGTTTATCTGTATTACAGTATGTATCAGTACTTCATTCCTTCTTTTTAAAAACATTTTTTGTGGAGGTGGGAGTCCCCCTATGTTGCCCGGGTTGGTCTTGAACACCTGGGCTTAAGTGATCCTTCCAGCTTGGGCTCCCAAAGTGTGGAGATTACAGGTGTGAGCCACTGCATTTGGCTTTTATTCTTTTTTTGTTGCTGAATAATATTCCATTGCATGGCTAGACCACATTTTGTTTATTCACCATTTGATGGAATTGTTTCTACATTTTGGCTATTATAAATAATACTGCTATGTACAGTCTTTGTGTGGACATATGTTTTTAGTTCTCTTGGATAGATGCCTAGCAGAATTTCTGGGTCACATGGTTAGGGTTATTTATGTTTTTTAAAGGAAATTGCCAAACTTTTTTCCAAAGTGGCTGTATCATTTTAAATCCCCACCAGCAATGGGTTTCATGTTTTTTCACATTCTTCCCTATATTTTTCATTGTCTTTTTTTTTGTAGCTATTCTAGTGGGTATGAAATGATACCTTTTTTTTTTTTTTTTGAGGAGTAAATAGTCTTTATTCACAGATGACATAATCATCTATATAGAAAATCCCATGGAATCTACAACAAAGTTAATAGAACTATTAAGTTTATGAAAATTGTGGGATACAAGATCAATATGCCAAAGTCAATTGTATTTTCATTAATGATGAAAATCTGAAATTTAAAAATACCATTTATAGTAGCACCAAAGGATATCACATATTTTCAGGAACATTGAGGAAAATCTGACAAGACCTATGCACTGACAACTACTAAACATTGATGAGAAATATTAAAGAAGACCTAAACAAATGGAGTGAGATAACTGTTTTTATGGAGGTCTCAACATGATGATGAAAGACCAAGGAGGATGTCATCAAAACATAGAATTTTAAAAGTTAGAACTCAGAGAGTGCTTGGTTTTCAAGCATAAGAAAATTCTAAATGTAGTCATGGTGTTAGTTGCTAGAAAGAGAGAATGGGCCGAGTGTGGTGGTTCATGCCTGTAATCCCAGCACTTTGGGAGGCCAAGGCAGGAGGATTGCTTGAGCCCAGGAGTTTGAGAACAGCCTGAACAACATAGTGAGATCTCATCTCTACAAAAAAATTTTTTTAATGTGCTGGGTGTGTGGTGGCTCATGCCTGTGGTCCCAGCTGTTCTGGAGGGTGAGGTGGGAGGATTGCTTGAACCTGGAGGTCAAGGCTACAGTGAGCCATGATCATACCACTGCACTCTAGCCTGGGTGACAGAGCAAGTGAAACTGTCAGGTATTAAGTGAGTGGATCTGTAGATCTTCCTGCCCCATGTTTAGAACACCAAAGAGGAGGTCAATAGGTGTATAGTGGGCAGAATGTGTGAAGTGATATATATATATATATGTTTTGAGATAGAGTCTCACTCTGTCACCCAGGCTGGAGTGCAGTGGCACAATCCTGGCTCACTGGCACCTCGACCTTCTGGGCTCAAGCCATCCTCCCATCTCTGTCTCCTGAGTAGTTGGGACTACAGATGCCCACCATCATGCTGGGCTAATTTTTTTTTTTAAATTTTTAGTAGTGCCAAGGTCTTGCTATGTTGCCCAGGCTTGTCTCAAACTCCTGAGTTCAAGTGATCCTCCTGCCTCCATTTTCCAAAGTGCTAGGATTACAGGCATACCCAGCCTGAAGTGGTATCTTTTTTGTGGGGGGGATGGAGTCTCACTCTGTCACCCAGGCTGGAGTGCAATGGCTTGATCTCAGCTCACTGCAACCTCCACCTCCCAGGTTCAAGTGATTCTCCTGCCTTCGCCTCCTAAGTAGCTGGGACTATAGATGCATGCCACCATGCCTGGCTAATTTTTGTATTTTTAGTAGAGATGGGGTTTCATCATATTGGCCAGGATGGTGTTTATCTTCTGACCTCGTGATCCACCTGCCTGGGCCCCCCAAAGTGCTGGGATTACAAACATGAGGTGCCCAGCCTCTGAAGTGGTATCTTAATGTGATTTTTGAATGTCTATTTTTGTTCACATTATATCCTTAGGTCTTGGAATAGTGCCTGGCATATAGTAGGCACTCAATGAAAATTGGGATAGTAAAAAAGGATTAATATAATTTGACAGATGGCAACTTTAAAGTGCCTCAATTAGGCTAACCCTAAATTAATTTTTTAGCTATTTATGGAGGGAGACTGAGTCAAAACAAGAGCCAGTCTCAAAGATTTATGGTAGTAAGTTGTATAAACAAGGAAAGATCTCAGATTTCTGTCACTGAGACATTTCTACTTGTGCTGTAATACTTTACAGGTGATGAGTAGTATATGCTTCCATAATTCATTTTATAAAATTTTTAAATGCCTTATTTGTTCTAGGCACTGTACTGAAATCAGATATTACTTAAGTAAGACAGATGTGCATCTTTCCTTCATGGAGCTTATGGTCTACTGGGAGTTTTAGACAAGTAAACAGGCAATTAACAATACTGCATGACAGATGCTATGAAGGGGGAAGTGCAGATTGATATGAACATATAGAAGGAACATCCAATACTAACATATAAGCTGAGTCCTGAGGAAATAGCTGACTTGGTCAGGCAAAGTGTTCTAGGCAGTTTGAGCAGCATTGACAAATGCATCGAGATTAGACAAACCCTGGCAAACTGGGAAACTAATATTCTGTAGGTTAGGGAGGGGAGGTTAAGAGGGTAAATAGGGCCAGATCTCACAAGGCCTTCTAAGCCATTTTAGGGAGTTTAAAATTTACCCTGCAGGATGAAGAAACCTTGAAGCAAAGACGTGACATGATCAGGCTGGGTGAGGTGGCTCACGCCTGTAATCCCAGCACTTTGAGAGGCCGAGGCAGGCGGATCATGACATCAAGAAATCGAGACCATCCTGGCCAACATGGTGAAACCCCGTCTCTACTAAAAATACAAAAATGAGCTTGGCATGGTGGCAGGCACCTGTAGTCCCAGCTACTTGGGAGACTGAGGCAGGAGAATCGCTTGAACCTGGGAGGTGGGGGTTGAAGTGAGCCAAGATTGCACCATTGCACTACAACCTGGCAATACAGAGAGACTCCATCTCAAAAAAAAGAAATGACATGATCCCACATCTGATTTTGAAATAGTACTAAGACTTCATTGTGGAGACTGAATTGGAGAGCACAAATGTGAATTCAGGGAGACCAGTTGATAGACATGTGTATTAATTTTGTGAGACAGCTAAGGAGACCTGAACTAGGAAGAGCAGTAGATAGGTTAAGGGAGTGTGGGGAGGGAGTAAAATGCCCTTGGTTTCTGACTTGAGTCTTGGAGTCAGTGGTGGTTCCGTTCACTGGAATAGCAGATTGTTGAGAACCAGTAGGTTTGGGGGAGAAGAGGATGCATTTAGTTTTAGTTTGCTGAATTTAAAGGGCCTGTACTCAGTTTTGTGGGATTTATTGTAGACTTTCATTTCTTGTGGAAACCAGGAGAAATATCTGTTAGACATACAAATGTTGAAATTATCAGTAGTGTATGGATAGTTACTAAAGCTGTAAGAATAGATGAACCATATACAAAAATCAACTAAAAATAGATTAAAGACTTAAATGTAAGATCTGAAACTGTAAAACTACTAGAAGAAAACATGGGAAAAGTTCTATGACATTGGATCTGGGCAGTGATTTTTTTGGATATGAACCCAAAAGCACAGACAACAGAAGCAAACAGACAAATGGTATTACATCAAACAAAAAGCACTTCTGCATATCTAAGGAAACAATTAATAGAGAGAAGAGAGAACCCACAGAATTAGAGAAAATACTTGCAAACCATACATCTAATAAGGGGTTAATATCTCGAATATATAAGGAACTCAAATAAATCAATAGTAAGGAGACAAATAACCAGATTAAAAATTGGGCAAAGGATCAGGTGTAGTGGCTAATGCCTATAATCCCATCACTTTGGGAGGCCAAGTTGGGAGGATAGCTTGAGTCCAGGAGTTCAAGACCAGCCCAGGCAACATGGTGAAACTCTATGTCTTTAAAAAAATTAAAAGATAAGAAATGGGCAAAGGTGGCTGGGCGCAGCGGCTCACACCTGTAATCCCAGCACTTTGGGAGACTGAGGGGAGCGGATCACTTGAGGTCAGGAGTTTGAGATGAGCCTGGACAACCTGGTGAAACCCCATCTCTACTAAAAATACAAAAATCAGCTGGGCATGGTGGTGTGTGCCTGTAATCTCAGCTACTTGGGAGACTGAGGCAAGAGAATCACTTGAACCTGGGAGGAGGAGGTTGCAGTGAGCAGAGATCATGCCACTGCATTCCAGCCTGGGTGACAGAGCAAGACTCTGTCTCAGAAAAAAAAAGAAAAAGAAAGGTGTTGGCAAGGACAGGGAGGAAAGAGAATCCTTAACACGGTTGGGCCAAATGTAAATTAATACAGTCATTATGGACAACAGTATGGAGGCTTTTCCAAAAATTAAAAATATAATTACCATATGATCCATCCATCCCACTATTGGGTATGTATCCAAAGGAAATGAAATCAGTATATCAAAGAGAAATCTACACTCCCATGTTCACTGCAGCATTATTCACAATAGCCAAGATGCGAAATCAACCTAAGTGTCCATTAAGGATGAATGGATAAAGAAAATGTGGTATGTATACACAATGGAGCACTATTCAGCCATAAAATAGAAGGAAATCCTGTCATTTGTGATGACATAGGTGAACCTGGAGGACATTATATTAAGTGAGATAAGTCGTGCAGAGGACAAATACTGCATGATCTTACTTACTTACAGAATCTATAAAAGCACAACTCATAGAAGTAGAGAGTAGAATGGTAGTTACCAGGGGCTAGAATGGGGGTGGTTGGGGAGATGTTGGTCAAAGGATACAAGAATTCAGTTAGGAGGAATAAGTTCAAGAGATCTGTTATACAAAATGGTAACTAGTTAATAACAACGACTATATTGAAAGTTGCTGAGAGTAGATTTTAAGTGTTCTCACCACAAAAGTATGTGAGGTAATGCATATGTTAATTATCTTGATTTAGCTAATTATACAATGTATACATATTTCAAACAACATGTACATAATATATACAATTTTAATTTATCAATTAAAATAAAATGTTTAAAAACAATTAAGGCCAGGTGTGGTGGGTCACACCTAGAATCCTAGCGCTTTGGAAGGCTGAGGCAGGAAGATTACTTGAACCCAGCACTCATGATCACCTGGGCAACATAATCAGACCCTGTCTCCACACAAAGAAATTTTAAATTAGCCAGTAGTCCTAATACTGTAGGCTGTACGACTACAGCCACACACTTGTACTCCTAGCTACTCAGGAGGTTGAGGTGGTAGGATTGCCTCAGCGCTCCTTGCTTGAGACCAGGCGTTTGAGGCTGCACTGAGCTTCGATTGTGCCTTTGCACTCTGATCTGGGCTATGGAGCAATACCCTATCTCTTTAAAAAATAATTTCTTAAAAAGAATTGATCAGATTGAGATGGAGCAGCCAATAGGTGGGGAGAAGCCCAAGAGTGTTGTCCCTATAAGCAAGTGACAAAAGTGGCCCTCGCACCCCCCAAAAAAGAGAGTACGTGAAATTGACCAGGAAACATGATATATATGAAGCAATGAAAGCCTAAGACAAGGACCCTATATTTTAGGGACAGACAGAGAAAGAGGAGCTGCCAGGTAGATAGGAGGAGACTGGGAACACTTTAGGTCCCAGAAACCAGGAATGGAGGAATAGTTGGCAATATTTTTACACTAAGAAATCAAGTAAGATATGGGTGGAGAGATGGCGGGCATTGGATGTAGCAAAAATGTGGACAACTTTGGCTAGAAAAGTTTAATGCAGTGTAGGAGCAAAAGAGGAGGTTACATTATCTTGGGTGACTGGGTCAGAAAGTGAAGACTATGAGTACAGATAATGTCTTCAAGAGTTTTTTTATTTTTATTTTTATTTTTTTGAAAGAAAAAAAAGAAGAGAAAAGAAGCAAGCAAGAAAGAGCGAAAGAAAGAAAGAAAAAGAATGAAAGCGAAAAAGAAAGAGGAAGAGAAAGAGGGAGAGAGAATGGGATTCTTGTTCTATTGCCCAGGCTAGAATGCAGTCTAAAAATGGGTATTAAAAACCTCTTTTATGCCAACAAGAGTTTAGCTGTGAAGGACATGAAAGGAACTGGAGTGGGACGTAGGTTAAAGGAAAGTAAAATTTCATTAAGTTATTTTTCTTTCTTTTTTCCTCTTTTCTTTCTTTACTTATTTATTTTTTAGAGACAGGGTCTCACACTGTTCCCAGGCTGGTCTCAAACTCCTGGCCTCAAGCTGTCCTGCTTTGGCCTCCCAAAGTACTAGGTTTACAGGCATGAGCCACCATTCCCAGCGTCATGAAGTTCTTCCGGTTTTTCTCATAGGAATGTGGTTTGCTGTTTTAGTATTATGTCTGTTTTCTTAGCTCCATTTTGTTTTGAGATGATAGGACAAGAACTGAAAACATGTAACTATATTTGCATTGTGTAATTAACCCTTTGCATGTGGTAAGGAAATCGCTTTACTATCTTAATTAAGCTAAATTTTCTCAGTATAATTTTTGAGAGATTCTGGATAATGAAATCTCATTTTAATATATTTTGTATTCTGTTTGTTTTTTAGATCATTCATCGAGATATAAAACCTGAGAATATTTTAGTATCCCTGTCAGGAATTACTAAACTCTGTGATTTTGGTTTTGCACGAACACTAGCAGCTCCTGGGGACATTTATACGGACTATGTGGCCACACGCTGGTATAGAGCTCCAGAATTAGTATTAAAAGATACTTTTTATGGAAAGTATGTATATTTTGGGATCCTACCAACCTTTCCTAGTTATCTCTCTCTTTTTTTAAAAATTTGAGATGGAGTCTCACTCTGTCGCCTAGGCTGGAGCACAGTGGCACAATCTTGGCTCACTGCAACCTCTGCCTCCCAGGTTCAAGCAGTTCTCCTGTTTTAGCCTCCCAAGTAGCTGGGACTACAGGCTCGCACCACCATGCCTGGCTAGTTTTTGTATTTTTAGTAGAAATGGAGTTCTTCCATTTTGGTCAGGCTGGTTTCGAACTCCTGACCTCAGGTGATCCACCTGCCTCAGCCTCCCAAAGTGCTGGGATTACAGGCGTGAGCCACTGCGCCCAGCCTCCTAGGCATCTCTTTTATCCCTTGGTGTATTCTTGTATATCCATCACCCCTAATACTGACAGGTTCTGCCCTCTGCATCTAGGTTGGGGCTAACAAGAGGGACACCTTTAAAGGTAACATAACAGATCCTATAGGTACCTGCATTGCTGGCTACTGCTGCTGCTATGCTCACTCAACTCTCAAGGGTTGAATGGCCACAGCTCCAGAAGACCAATGCAGACATCCCTCAGAGTGTATCTATACTTGCTTTAAGCTGTGCCATACCCTTGGCAGAGTTCCCTCCTCTGTTTATCTTCAGCCTCTATATTCTGCAAAGATTTGAAATCATTTACCTTACTCTGCCAGTGTTGCAGTAGGAACTGCCGAGTATTTCCTGGAAAAATTATTTTTAAATGGTACTGTTTTAGATGCCTCAAAAGTAGCATGATCTTCGTCTAACACAAAACAGCAACCTAAAATACAGATAATCAATCTTGAACATAAAGAGATAAAAGTATGTAACTTAATACCTGATTTAATAGAAAACTTGAAGGGAGTAATTCTCATGTGCTTTTCCTAGAAATTATTATTCTGTTATAATAATATGTAATATTAATGGGTTTTAACCTTCTGCCAGAAACTGTTCTAAATGCTTTATGTACATCAAATAATTTAATCTTTACAACAACCCTATGATGAAGTTGCTACTATTAGCATTCTCATTTTAAATAACAAAACACTAAGGCACAGAGGTAAAGTAATTTGCCTGAAGTCACATAGCTGGTTAATACCAGAATCGAACCAGGATTCTAGCCCAGGTGGTCTGGATTCACAATCCATGCCCCAAGGTACCTTTTCAACTGTACCTACCATTGATGTCCTGTACAGACTATCTCTGTGCCTCAGTTACTTCATCTATAAAATGGAAATAATAATAGGACTCACTTCATAGGTTTGTGGTGAGGATTAAATAATGTGATATATGCTCAATAAATATTATCTCCTTTTTTTTTTTTTGAGACAGAGTTTCGCTCTTGTTGCCCAGGCTGGAGTGCAATGGCACCATCTCGGCTCACTGCAACCTCCATCTCTTGGGTTCAAGCGATTCTCCTTCCCGAGTAGCTGGGATTACAGGCATGCGGCACCATGCCCAGCTAATTTTGTATTTTTAGTGAAGATGGGGTTTCTCCATGTTGGTCAGGCTCGTCTCGAACTCCCAACCTTAGGTGATCCACCAGCCTTGACCTCCCAAAGTGCTGAGATTACAAGTGTGAGCCACTGCAGCCAGCCTATATTATCTACTCTTATTCAAAGTCCTCAAAAATTTTTTCTTCATTTTTTTTTTTTTTGCCTCTGGGCATAATGTAGTCTACATAAGATCTCTCTGTCTCAGTTTTACCCTCTGTTCATGCTGTAGCTTAAATTCCTTTTCTGATACACTCCCTAGTGCGGTGGCGCGATCACTGCAACCTCTGCCTCCCAGGTTCAAGTGATTCTCCTGCCTCAGCCTCCCAAGTAGCTGGGACTACAGGCACCCACCACCATGCCTGGCTAAACTTTTGTATTTTTAGTAGAAGGGGTTTCTCTATGTTGGCCAGGCTGGTCTTGAACTCCTGAACTCAGGTGATCCGCCCACCTTGGCCTCCCAAAGTGCTGGGATTACAGGCGTGAACCACTGTGCCTGGCCAATTTTTGTATTTTTAGTAGAGATGGCCATGTTGGCCAAGCTGGTCTTGAACTCCTGGTCTCAAGTAATCTACCTGCCTCCACATCCCAAAGTGCTGAGATTACAGGAATGAGCCTCCAGGCCCAGCCAAGATTTGATTTTTTTTTTTTTTTTTGAGATGGAGTCTCACTCTTTCGCCTAGGCTAGGGTGCAGTGGTGTAATCTCGCCTCACTGCAACCTCCACCTCCTGGGTTCAAGTGCTTCTCGTTCCTCAGCCTCCCAAGTAGCTGGGATTTCAGGCACCCACCATCATGCCCAGCTAATTTGTGTATTTTTAGTAGAGACTAGGTTTCTCCACATTGGCCAGGCTGGTCTTGAACTCCTGACCTCAGGTGATCCACCTGCTTTGGCCTCCCAAAGTGTTGGGATTACAGGTGTGAGCCTAATATGTTTTTAAACTATCTTTTAAACTACGGGAGTTTCCTCTATCCCTTGGTTTCCCTTACAGCTTACCTGTGGAGGAGTCCAGACCATTTGCTTTGTTGAATTTGTTGTGTTGTTGATTACATTCCCACAGAGGAGTTCAATGAGTTTATCTGTCCTTTGTATTTTCTGCAAATAGGCAGCTGATGCAGATTAGTCTGAGGTTCAATCCCTTTGGCAAAACTGTAGGTATTACTGTCTTCTTTCATCAGAGGGCACAGGTTTGAATGTCTCTTTCTGTGATGTTAGTAAGCATTGATGCTTAATGACTAGATCCATCACTTCATTGGGATGTCCAAAATGGTGTTATTTTAACTTTATCATCTTTTTAAAATTTATTATTTGAATACTTTTATAAATAGACATTTCCCCTTATTTGATTACCTAATGATATAGTTCATATAGAGAAACTGGGTAAATACTTGATTTTTTTCATCAATTTTAAAGAATTGGCTCCAAAAGGTGACCTCCAAAGGCAACCAATTAATTTTTTTGGAAATATCATTATAAACTCATGAACTTAAACATATTTAATGAGTTTCAATGCATTACAGTTATCAGGGCAGAAAGATAATACCTTTTGCCTTCCAGTAACAAGAGTCACAGCCAATACTCCTATAACAAAAGGTAGGTTAGCAAGAGAAGCATGACAAATTTAACAAAGTTCTATGACATAGAAGTCTTCATAAATCAAAACCCAAAGACCCAGGGAGAACACAGTTGGATTTTATGCTAAATTTGCTGAAAGGAGTGGATAGATGTAGAGAAACAGTTTTGGGCAAAAGGAGTAAGATCTAATGGTAATAAGCACAGCAAGGCCTGTTGGTTCAGATTCTTCTTCTGCCTCTGTTTTGCATTTCTTCCTTCCTGGTGTGGTGGGAAGGAACTCTCTGGAATGAGGGTCTTATCAAGGGAGTTAGATCAGAGAGTGACCTTTCTATGCTTTATGACTTGCTTTGGGGAAGAAGAATCCTAGTTGCTCCGAAGGTGGGCAAGGGGAAGAGAAATCCTGGTTTCTGTGATACACCTTGAGGGAGAAAGGAGGGCAGGAAAAGGTCAGAGACATTTTGTTTCTGAGGCCCTTCTAATCTCCTTCAGTTCAAAGTATGTGTCATGCCAAAACACCATACTTTTGGGTATCATAGTCTAAACCTGGATGCAATTATTATTATTACTGAAGTTCAGAATCAATGGGTGCCTTTTCATGGTGGCTTCCCAAGTCCTTTTAATAGGACCTAGTATGTAGAATTTGATACTTTCTTTGTGACCTGACTGACAAGATAGTAGTCCAGGCTCATTTTTCACATGTTTTTGCCCCAGACCTGGTGTCAGCCATATTATATTGTTTTTAAAAACAGCATAATTGAGATATTTTTAGATAATATGATTCATCCATTTGAAGTAAATTTCAGTGGTTTTTAGTATATTCACAAATATATACAACCATCACCACCGTCAGTTTTCATCAACTCAGTAAAAACCCCATACTCTTTGTCTATGACACCCCTAGACCTCCAAACCCCCTCCCTAACCCTAAACAATCACTACGCTCTATCTTTCTAGATTTTTCTTTTTTAATTTTAATTTTATTATTTTTTTTAATATAGAGATGGGGTCTCCCTATGTTGCCCAGGCTGGTTTTGAAATCTTGGGCTCAAGAAATCGTCCCCACTCAGCCTCTCAAAGTGCTAGGCTTGTAGGCATAAGCCACCACACCTGGACCTACTTCTACGGGCATGCACCATTATGGCTCGCTAATTTTTAATTTTTTCTTTTGTAGGGACAGGGTCTCGCTATGTTGACTAGGCTGATTTTGAATTCCTGGGCTCAAGCGATCCTCTTGCCTTAGCCTCCCAGAGTGTTAGGGTGATAGGTGTGAGCCACCACACTGAAGCCTTACTTTTTTACTCTAGCTATTCTAATGGGTGTGAAGTGGTATCTCATTGTGGGTTTGATTTACATTTCCCTAATGTCTAATGAGGTTGAATTTTTTTTTTTTTGTACTTATTAGCCGTTTGTATATTGTCCTTGGAGAAATGTCTGTTCATATCCTTTGTCTATTTTTAAATTGAGTTGTCTTTTTATTATTGAGATGTAAGAATTTTCTGCATATCCTAGATATAAATTCCTTATCAGATATGTGATTTGCAAATATGTTCTTCCATTTTGTGGGTTTTGTCTCCACTTTCTTGATGATGTCTTTTGATTTTTAAATGTTTTTAATTTTGAAAAGTCCAATTTATCTGTTTATTTGGTTGCCTATGCTTTTGGTATCATATTTAAAAATTGTTTGCCAAATCTGGGGTTATGAAGATTTACAGTTACATTTTCTTCTAAGAGTTATGAATTTAGCTCTTACATTTAAGTCTGATCCATTTGAGTTAATTTTTGTATGTGCTTTAAGGTGAGAGTTCAAGTTCATGCTTTTGCATGTGGCTATCCAGTTGCTGTCCCAGCACCATTTGTTGCAAATACTGTTCTTTCCTCATTATGGTCTTGGCCCTTGTTGAAATTCAGTTGACCATGGATGTAAGTGTAACTGCCCAAGGGGTTTACCTTGCCTGCTGCCTAGACAGAGCCAATTCATCAAGACAGGGAAATTTCAATAGAGATAGAATAACTCATGCAGAGCTGGCTCTGCAGGAGGACAGAGTTCTATTATTACCCAAATCAGTCTCCATGAGCATTCAGGGAGCAGAGTTTTTAGGGATAACTTGGTGGGTGGGAGAGGCCAGTGAGCTGGGAGTGTTGTTTGGTCAGACTTGAAATCATAGGAAGTTGAAGCTGTCTTCTTTCGCTGAGTCAGTTCCTGGGTTGCGGCGGGGCACAAGATCAGATGAGCTGGTTTATCAATCTGGGTGGTGCCAGCTGATCCATCAAGTGCAGGGTCTGCAAAATATCTCAAGCACTGATCTTAGGAGCAGTTTAGGAAGGGTCAGAATCTTGTAGCCTCTAGCTGCATGACTCCTAAACCATAATCTTGTGGCCACAAGTTTTTGACGCCACAAAAGAAATAGCACTGGAACATAAATTTTCTCAGCAAGGCAAATTTACTTCCATAGAAGGGTGCATCTTGTGGATGGGGCAATGGCGACAGCACACTGGACAAGGGAGGGGAAGGGGGTCTTATCCCTGATACAACTAGTCCCTACTGCTTTGTCTTTTCCCTATTGGCTAGGGTTGGACTGCACAGTCTAAGTTAATTCTGACTGGCTATTTTTAAAGAGAGCAGGGGTATGATCCAGAGTGGTGGGGTGAGTAGTTTTGGCAGGAAGGACAGTTACGGAGCAGGTGACTAAGGATGACTAAAGACAGAGCAGGTGACTAAGGACAGAGCAGGTGACTAAAAATGACCAAGGACAGAGCAGGTGATAGAGGGGAGGAGGGGGTTGTTCACTGAAACCAGGGGCAAGGAGACGTAAAGAACAAGGAAGTTAAACTTTAAAATGGAGAACAAAGAACAGGGAAACTGAACATACTGACCTATTGGTTCTTTGAAGAGGAATCTACTGTACCCTACATGTTAGTCCTACAAAGGCAATCTGGTCCCCAGGCAAGAAGGAAGTCTGCTTTGGGAAAGGGCTGTTATCATCTTTGTCTTAAACTGTATATGAAATTAGTCTAGCCTGTGTCCAGGAATGAACAAGGACAGCTTGAAGTTTAGAAGCAAGATAGAGTTGATTAAGTTAGATCTCCTTCACTGTCTCAGTCATAATTTTGCAAAGGTGGTTTCATAAGAGCTTATTTCTAGAATCTCCATTCTGTTCCATTGATGTGCAAGGCTATCCTTGTTCCAGCAATACACTCTCTTTCCTTTTTTTCTTTTTTTTTTTTTTTCACAAGATCTCACTCTTTTGCCCAGGCTGGAGTGCAGTGGCATGATCTTGGCTCACAGCAACCTCCACCTTCTAGGCTCAAGCAATCCTCCCACCTCAGCCTCCTGAGTAGTTGGGACTTCAGGGGTGTATCACCAAGCCTGGCTAATTTTTAAATTTTCTGTAGAGACAGGATTTCATCACGTTGCCCAGGCTGATCTTAAATGACACTCAAGCAATCTGCCTGCCTTGGCCTCCAAAAGTGTTGGGATTATGGGCATGAGCCATTGCACCCAGCCAACACACTGTCTTAATGACTACTACTTTGTAGTAAGTTTAAAATCAGGAAGTACGGGTCTTTCTACTTTGTTTACTTTTCCGAGATTGCTGTGGCTATTCTAGGTCCCTTTTAGGATCAGCTTGTCAATTTTTGCCAAAAGACCTCTGAGATTCTGATACGGATTACACTGTATCTGTGGATTAGTTTAGAGGTTATTGCTGTCTTAACTCTTATTCTAATCTGTGACTTTAGGATGTTTTGCCATTTATTTAGATCTTCCATTAATTTTTTCAACAATGTTTTGTAGTTTTCAAAGCATACATTTTGCACTTGTTTTGTAAAATTTATCCTTAAGTATCTTACTCTTTTTGATGCTATTATGAATGGAGTTTTCTTAATTTCATTTCAAATTGTTCATTGCAAGGGCATAAAAATAAAACTTATTTTTGTATATTGAGCTTATATTGAAGTGGTGTCATTGTCTGGGGTAAATACCCAGGGTTTGTCGTCTCGTGCCAAGAAGATTAAGAACACGGACATACACGAGGAGTGAGTTTAAGAGCAGAGGTTTAATAGACAAAAGAAAGAGAAAAGTCTCTCTCTCCTTAGTGAGAAAGAGGGGCCTCCAAAAGGAAAATCTAGCCTGCAGCTTGAGGAGGTGGTGTCCAATTTACATAGGGCCCACAGATTGGTTCCACCAGGTGTGACATTTACATAGTGCAAGGGGAAGGCTGGTTGCCCCACCCTAATATTATTATGCAAAAGTAGTCTTTGACTGGCTGGAGCCATATTGTCTTCTCCTTACCTGATTTGCAAAGAGAAGGGAAGGTGGAGCCATCATTTTGAACATACCTAGTCCCAGGTAGCCTTTTCCTGTTGGCATAACTGCTGGCATTCACATGTGCAAGCTTCGAGCTTGTGTGTCTATGTCTGCAGCTCGATTCTACAGGCTGCTCTTGGTTAGAAAAGAAAATGATTTGGGGCTGCTTTTCATTAAAAGGAAAACCTTATCAAGGATCCCATATCCTCACTATTTGCCTAAATAATTTATTTTTAACTCTTAATATGCAACCTTCTGAACTTGTTTATTGGTTCTCATAGTTCTTTAGTGGATTCCTTAGGATTTTCTACATAGAAGATAATGTCGTCTGTGAGTAGATATAATTTTGCTTTTTTGCTGGTCTGGATGCCTTTTATTTCTTTTTCCTAATTGTGCAGACTTGAATCTCCAGTACAATGTTGAGTAGAAGTGGCAAGAGCATTGGCCAGGCGTGGCTTACCCCTGTAATCCTAGCACTTTGGGAGGCCAAGCGGGGTGAATCACCTGAGGTGGGGAGTTCAAGTCCAGCCTGACCAACATTGAGAAACCCCATCTCTACTAAAAATACAAAATTAGTCAGGAATGGTGGTGCATGCCTGTAATCCCAGCTACTCAGGAGGCTGAGGTCCTCTTGAACCCAGGAGGCAGAGGTTGCAGTGAGCTGAGATCGCGCCATTGCACTCCAGCCTGGACAACAAGAGCAAAACTCGGTCTCAAAAAAAAAAAAAAAAAAGTGGCAAGAGCAGACACCTTTGTCTTGTTCCTAATCTTATGGGGAAAGCACTCAGTCTAAGTATGATATTAGATGTGGATTTTTCATAGATGCCCTTTATCAGGTTGAGGAAGTTTCCTTTTATTCTTAGTTTGTTGAATGCTTTTATCATGAAGGGTGTTAGATTTTATAAAATGTTTTTTCTCTGTCTATTGAAATGATCAAAATGAGAATTTTTTGGTTTTATTCTATTGATGTATTATATTACATTTCTTGGTTTTTGGATGTTGAACCAATATCCAATTGGTCACAGTGCATAATTCTTTTTTTTTTTTCGGGACAGAGTCTCGCTCTTGTTGCCCAGGCTGGAGTGCAATGGCACCATCTTGGCTCACTGCAACCTCTGCCTCTTGGGTTCAACCGATTTTCCTGCCTCAGCCTCCCAAGTAGCTGGGATTACAGGCACGGGATTACAGGTACAATTATCACGCCCAGCTAATTTTTTGTATTTTTAGTAGAGACGGGGTTTCACTATGTTGGCCAGGCTGGTCTTGAATTCCTGACCTCAGGTGATCCACCCACCTCTGCCTCCCAAAGTGCTGGGTTTACAGGTGTGAGCTACTGTGCCCGGTGGCATAATTCTTTTTATGTGATGCTGGATTCAGTTTGCTGTTATTTTGTTGAGAATTTTGTGTTCACATTCATAAAAGATATTTGTCTGTAGTTTTCTTTTCTACTGGTTTGGGTATCAGGGAAGTACTGGTTTTAAAAAATGAGATGGGATATATTCCTCCTATTTTTTGAATGAGTTTATGAAGATTTGGTATTAATTCTTCTTTAAATGATAGAATTCAGTAGTGACATCATCTAGGCGTGGGCTTTTCTTTGTAGATAGTTTTTTAAAAAAATCACTGATTCAGTCTTTTCACTTGTTAAAAGTTTATTGAGATTGTCTGTTTTTTCTTGAGCCAATTGCAATAGTTTGTGTTTTTCTGGGAAACTTCATTTAATCTAAGTTATCTTGATTTGTTGGCAAACAATTATTTATTCCTTTATAATCCTTTTAATTTCTGTAAAGTCAGTAGTAATGTCACCTCTTTCATTTCTGATTCTAATAAGTTGAATTTTCTCTCTTTTGTTCTTGGTCATTCTAACTAAATGTCTTTCAATTTTGTTGATTTACAAAAAAATAGCTTTGGTTTCATTGATTTTCTGTTTTCTTATTCTCTATTTCATGAACTTTTACTTTTTAAATATTTTTTTTTGCTTGCTTGGTTTAGTTTGCTCTTCTTTTTCCAGTGTCTTAAGGTGGAAGGTTAGATTACTGATTTGATATCTTTATATAGGCATTACAGCTATTCATTTTCCTCTGTGCTTTACTTTATCCCACAAATGATGGTATGTTGTGTCTTCATTTTCATTAATATCAAATTCTTTTTTGTCTTTTTTTTTTTTTTTGAGACAGGATCTTGCTCTCTTGCCCAGGCTGGAGTGCAGTAGTGTGATCTCAGATCACTGTAGCCCTGACTTCCCCAGCTTAAGTGATCCTCCCACCTCAGCCTCCTGAGTAGCTGAGACTTTAGGTGTGTGCCCTCATGCCTGGCTAATTTTGTTTGTTTGTTTGTTTGTTTGTTTTTGCAGCAACAAGGTCTCCCTGTGTTACCCAGGCTGATCTCAAACTCCTGTACTCAAGTGATCCTCCTACCTCCACTTCCCAAAGTATTGAGATTAAAGTCATGAGCTACCATGCCCAGCCTCAAAGTATTTTCTGATTTCCCCTTGGACCCATTGGTTATTTAGTGGATTATAGTTTAATATCCATATATTTGTAAATTTCCAAAATTTTTTCTGTAATTGATATCTAATTTTATTCCACTGTAATAAGAGAATATATTTTGTGTAATTTCTGCCTTTTAAATTTACTGAGGTTTATTTATGGCCTAGCACATGGGCTGTCCTGGAGAACGTTTCATGTGACTTGAAAACAATATATAAATGTATATTCTATTGTTCTGTGAAGTGTTCTGCGACAGTTTTTAGGTCTAATTTGTTTATCATGTCATTCATATTTTCTCTTTCCTTCTTGATTTTCTAATTGGTTTAGACATGTTTATCATTATTATAGTTTTCTGATAGATTGCCCCCTTATCATTATGAAATTTCCCTCTTCATCTTTAGTAACTTTTTTTTGTTGAACGTCTATTTTGTGTGATATGAGGGCAGCCTTTTTAATTATCTTGTGATTGTTGTTTGCATAATATATCTTTTTCACAACTTTTGCTTACAATGTTTATATATCGAATGTAAAGTATATCTTCCCTAAACAGCATAAGGTTAGATCATGAGCTTTTTTTTCCCCTCCAGGCTGACAGTCTCTGCCTTTTTCTGGATAGGTTAATCTGTTAACATTTAATGTTATTATTATTTTTATTTATTCATTTTTTTGAGACAGAGTCTCTGTCACCCAGGCTGGAGTGCAGTGATATGATCTCAGCTCACTGTAACTTCCACCTCCCAGGTTCAAGCAGTTCTCCTTGCCTCATCCTCCTGAGTAGCTGGGATTACAGGTGCCCACTACCATGCTTGGCTAAATTTTATATTTTTAGGAGAGATGGGGTTTCACCATGTTGGCCAGTCAGGCTGGTCTTGAATTCCTGACCTAAAGTGATCCACCCACCTAGGCCTCCCAAAGTGCTGGGATTACAGGTGTGAGCCACGATGCCCCTCCTTTACTATACATATATATATATATATATATATATATATATATATTTTTTTTTTTTTTTTTTTTTTTTTTTTTTTTTTTTTTTTTTTTTTTTTTTTTTTTTTTTATTTTTTTTTTCTTTTCAGTGGTTGCTCTAAGGTTTACACCTTATCAGAATCAACTAGTAAGTTTCTACATGTACTAGTTTAATTCCAGTGATACAGATATAGAAAAGTTATTCTTATAGCATTCTATTCCCTTTTCCATCTTTGTGTGGTTTATTTGTTGTACATATTACATTGAGTAATGTTGCAAACCCAACAATATGTTGTTATTATTACTTTTTCTTTATAGTCATTTCTCTAAACTCAATATAGTTTTGCTTCCTCTCACTTCCTTATTGATATCATTGGCAAATATATTACACATATTACATTTGTAATGTTATAGGCCCAACAATATATTGTATGCATATTATTTCTTCCCTAGGTAGAGGCAGCTGTAACATCTTGCATATTATTTTGTATGAGGGGTCTTCAAAAAGTTTATGGAATGCATATTATGAAAAAACTATGCATGGCTTTAATTTCTTTTCTTTTTGCACCAAAATAAACTCATATTAACTTATTACATTTCTGAAGAGGATCTAGTTTGAGGCGCTAAGAAGGATAATACATCAGTTGGAAAAGAGCCTCTATCAAAACACTATGAATTCTGCTAAAATTGAAGTAAGAACAAGCATCAAATTCATGATGAAGCTTGAGTGGAAGAATGGTGGAAGCACTGATGTTTTATGAAAAGTTCTTTTTTTTTTTTTTTCAATTTTTAATGTTTTAAAATTTTAAGACAGAAACAATGTCTTTGCAATGTTGGCCAAGCTAGTCTTGAACTCTTGGGCTCAAGCAATCCTCCTGCATCAACCTCTGAAAGTGCTGAAATTACAGGCTTGGTTGGCTTTATGAAAAGTTTATGGAGACAATGCTCCAAGGAAACCAGCAGTTTACAAATGGATAACTTATTTTAAGAATGGAGGAAATAATGTTAAAAAGGAAGCCTGGCTGGGCAAGGTGGCTCACGCCTGTAATCCCAGCACTCTGGGAGGCTGAGGCGGGCGGATCACAAGGTCAGGAGTTTGAGACCAGCCTGGCCAATGTGGTGAAACTCCGGTGTCTACTAAAAGCACAAAAAATTGGCCGGGTGTGGTGGTCCCTGCCTGTAATCCCAGCTACTTAGGAGGCTGAGGCAGAAGAATTGTTTGAAGCTGGGCAGCAGAGGTTGCAGTGAGCCAAGATGCCACTGCACTCCATCCTGAGTGACAAAGTGAGACTCTGTCTCAAAAAAAAAAAAAAAAAAAAAAAAAAAAAAAAAAAAAAAAAAAAAAAAGAAGCCTACAGTAGCAGACCACTCACATCAATTTGTGAGGAAAACATTTTTCTTGTTCATGCCCTAATTGAAGGAGATGATTGCCCTAATTGAAGGATTATACAAGTAGAAACAATAGCCAACACTATAGACATCTCAACTGGTTCAGTGTACATAATTCTGACTGAAAAATTAAAGTTGAGCAAACTTTCCACTTGATGGATGCCAAAACCATTGCATCAAGATCAGCTGCAGACAAGAGCAGAGCTTTCAATGGAAATTTTGAACAGGTGGCATCAAGATCCTGAAGCATTTCTCTGAAGAATTGGAACAGGTGATGAAACCTGGCTTTACCAGTATGATCCTGAAGACAAAGCACTGGCTACCAAGGGGTGGAAGTGGGCTGGTCAAAGCAAAAGAGATTAGTTAAGAGCAAAGTCACGGCAACAGTTTTGTTTTTTTGTTTTGTTTTTTTCTGTTTTGGATGCTCATGGCATTTTGCTTGTTGACTTTCTGGATGGCCAGAGAATAATATCTGCTTCTTGTGAGAGTGTTTTGAGAAAGTTACCCAAAACTTTTTTTTCCCTCCAGACAGTGTCTGGCTCTGTCACCCAGACTGGAGTGCAGTGGTGGAATCTTGGCTCACTGCAACCTCTGTTTCCTGGGCTCAAGTGATTCTCTCACCTCAGCCCACCTGAGTAGTTGGGACTACAGGTTTGTGCCACCATGCCCAGCTACATTTTGTATTTTTTGTAGAGATGAGGTTTTACCATGTTGTCCAGGCTGGTCTCGAACTCCTGAGCTCAAGCAATCTGCCTCCCTTGGTCTCCCAAAGTGCTAGGATTACAGGCATGAGCCACTGCTCCCAGCTGAGAGTTAGCCAAAGTTTTAGCAAAATAAACTGGGAAAGCTTCACCAGAGTGTCTTTCTCCATCATGACCATGCTCCAGCTCATTCTTCTCATCAAACAAGGGCAATTTTATAAACATTTTGATGCAAAATTATTAGATATCTACTTTAAAGTTCTGGTTTAGTTCCTTCTGATTCTTTTTATTTCCTAATCTTAAAAAAAATCTATAAAGGGCACCGATTTTTCTTTAGTTAGTTAATAATGTAAAAAGGACTACATTGATGTTGTTAAATTCCCAAGATGCTCAGTTCCTTAGTGATGTACTGAATGGCTGGTATCACTGCTTACAAAAGTATGTTGAACATTAGGGATCTTACATTGAGAATAAAGTTTATATATATATTTTTTTCTTAGAGTATCATTATTATTTATTTTATTTTTTATTTTTTTGAGACAGAGTCTCACTGTGTCACCCAGACTGGAGTAGCAGTGATGCAATCTTACCTCATTGCAACTTCCACCTTCCAGGCTCAAGCGATTCTCCTGTCTCAATCTCCCAAGTAGTTGGAATTACAGGCATGTGCCACCATGCCCAGCTAATGAGAGTAACGCTTATATTTTAATTTTTATCATTTCCATTTTCATGAACTTTTTGAAGTCTTCTCGTATAATTGCTTTTTAAAATGAATTAAGAGAAGGAAAAATTATGCATTTATATTGCCTTTTATAATTACATAATTACCTTTACCAGTGCTCTTTGTTTTATCATGTGGATTTTAAATTTTTTTGAGACAGGGTCTTACTCTGTCACCCAGGCTGGAGTGCAGTGGAGTGATCATGACTCACTGCATCCTCAATCTTCTGGGCTTAAACAATCCTTCTGCTTCAGCCTCTCAAATAGCTGGGACTACAGGCATGTGCCACCATACCCAACTGATTAATTTTTTTGTAGATACAGTGTCACACTATATTGCCTAGGCTGGTCTCAAACTCCTGGCCTCAAGCAGTCTTCCCTTGGTCCTCAAATGTGCTGGGATTACAGGTATGAGCAACTATACCTGCCCTTCCTGTGGATTTGAATTACTGTCTGGGGTCACTTGCTTTCAGTCTTAAGAACTTCCATAATATTTTTTGTGAGTTGGGTTGGTTAGCACCAAATTCTCTGTTTTTGTTTATCTTGAAAAGTCTTACTTTCATCTTCATTTTTGAAACATATCTTTGCTAGATATAGGCTTTTTGGTTGACAGGTCTTTTTTGGGCACTTTGAATTGTTGTACCACTATCTACTGGTCTCCATTGTTTCTATTGAGAAGTCTGTTGTTGATCTTACCAAAGTTCTTTTGTAAGTGATGATATGTTTTTCTCATGCTGCTTTCAAGATTTTCATCTTGTATAATGTATTTGTTTGTGGATCTCCTTGTGTTTATCATTCTTGGAGTTTGTTGAGCTCCCTGTGTTTGTGGATTATTGTTCTGAAATAAATGTGGGCAGTTTTCCTCCATTATTTTATAAAATATTTTTCTCTTTTCCCCACTCATTTTTGTATTCCCAGTATACATACATATTTTGGTGTTTCACATTTCTCTGAGTCTCTGCTATTTTTTTCATCCCTTTTACCTTCTATCCTTGAGCTTACATAATTTCTACTGATCTGTCTTCAAGTTCATGAATTCTTTTTTTTTTTTTTTTTGGTAGGGGGATGGAGTTTTGCTCTTGTTGCCCAAGCTAGAGTGTAGATGGTGCAATCTCAGCTCACTGCAATTTCTGCCTTGTGGGTTCAAGGGATTCTCTCACCTCAACTTCCTGAGTAGCTAGGATTACAGGTTCCCAACATCCATACCTGGCTAATTTATGTATTTTTAGTAGAGACGGGGTTTTACCATGTTGGCCAGCCTGGGTCTTGAACTCTTGACCTCAGATGATCCACCCACCTTGGCTTCCCAAAGTGCTGGGATTATAGCCATGAGCCACCATACCTGGCCTCATGAATTCTTTTTTCTCTCTGTTTAAATCTAATGTTGATTCCCTCTAGTGAATTTTTAAATTTCAGTTATTGTGCTTCTCCACTCCAGAATTTCTACTTGGTTGTTCTTTATACATATACATATATCTATCTTGATTGATATTCTCTATTAATATTTGATGTGACACTGTCATTATACCTTTCTTTCCTTCTTTAATCATGTTTTCCCTTAGTTCTGTGAACGTATTCATAATTGTTATTTTGAAATATTTTTCTGCCAAATCCAACATGTAGTTACTTTTTTTTCTTCTTCTTTTTTTTTTAGAGATGGAGTCTTGCTCTGTCGCCCAGGCTGGAGTGCAATGGTGCAATCTCAACTCACAAGCAATTCTGCTTCAGGCTCCCGAATAGCTGGGACTACAGGTGCACACCACCATGCCTGGCTAATTTCTTTTGTATTTTAGTAGAGACAGGGTTTCACTGTGTTGCCCAGGCTGGTCTCGAACTCCTGAGCTCAGGCAATCTGCTTGCCTCACCTCCCAAAGTGCTAGGATTACAGGTGTGAGCCACCACACCCAGTTCTTATAGGCAGTTCTGGTTGCCTGCTTTTTTTCTGATGTATGGGTCATATCTCATAGATTTCTTTGCATGCTGTGTAATTTTTGTTGGAACTTGAATATTTTAGATAATATATTGTGGGAACTCTGGGTATGGGACCCCTCCTTCTGGGACTTGTTACTGTTATTTGCTTCTTTGTATCACAGTGACTGGCTAAATTATTTTCATGGAGTCAAAATTCCTGCCCCCACCCCACACACACACCTCTAGCACACAGTATTAAACCTCTTTAGTTGCTCCTCAGGGAGGCACAGCTTTGGGTAGGCCCACAGTCACTCTGAGATTACAGTGGTATTGGTAGGGTTATCTTTCTTTCCCTGGCTACTCCTAGCTGTTAAACTCCACTTGTTGATAGCTTATTGCTCTATTATTTTCGACATTGCCCTGGGGCTTAAATAGCTCTACAAACTGTTCCAATCAAATTGTGGCTCCTTTGAAGGAGTAGTTTCGGTGCTCAATATTTAATATTTGTTCTGACCCCAGGAAAGCATCTTCTAATTGTATTATTCCATGGTTCTTTCCCACAAGCTAGCTGGCCTATACTCTGGACTGTAGCTTCATTAAATTGATGAATCTCCACCCAGTTGCTTTTCAACACCTTCTATACTATTGTTGAGAACACATTTAGGCTGGAACTTCTCTATACTCTGTTGCAAATGATGTTAATTCCTTTGAAAGAGATTAGGAGCCATCTAATTTATGGCTTGCTTCTTCCCCAAGGGAAAATCTCTGATCCCAGTTTCTGGATCTGGGTTGAATTCATGGCCCTTTTCTCTCTAGGTTATATTCCTGCTCTTAAGAGCTGATTACTTAGTGGGATATGGAGAGCAGCAACCTGAGGTACCCTGAGCTTGCTTCTCCTGGCATGAAACCTCTGCCTTATGAGTGGGGCAAGTGTAGTTTGGGCCCCAGTATTCTCTGTGCACTGCATTCAAGGTAGAACCATTGTTCCATGAACAGGGGTTGGTTGGAAGAGGGTCTCCCTCCTCTTGACACTGATCACCCAGAACTTAGCTCATCAACAGGTAACTGGGAGAATTATGAGAAATGCTGAAGTTCCACTCATCCTCGGAAGAAAGCTCTTCAACTTGGAGCTGGAGGAAGAGGGAGCCCTAGAGTGGAGGCTTTGCCTCACTAGGCAGAGAGTGGGGAAGGAAAAGTTTTCTGATTCAAATACAATGGACTCATCTTTCTTATACTGCATTGCATAGTTTTTAGAGGATAAATAAATCTTCATTTTATGCTTAGCCTCAGGACTATAAAGACTCTTTCTGTATATATATATATATACACACACACATACATACATACTTTAAGTGTTTGTATTAAAAAAAATAATTCTGAGGTGGAGAATCACTTGAACTCAGGAGGCAGAGCTGGCACTGAGCAGTGACTGTGCCATTTCACTCCAGCCTAGGCAACAAGAGCGAAACTCCGTCTTAAAAAAAAGTTTTACTAGTTTCAGTGATAAACTAGTAAGAGAGTAGGTCAGTGGATCTGTTCATTCTGTCATGCTAGAAGTTCACACCCCTGTTTGTTTTTTTAATTCTCCCATACCTCTACATGTTAGATCTAAGCTTTTTTGGATCTACTTTTCTTGACTAAGGCTTGAGTCTAATACCTTTACTTTCTTTAGTAGGGTAATTTTGTTTTCGTTTTTTCCGTCGGAAAGCTCTTTTTCTGCAAAATGTTGTAGTTGAAGTGAAGAGATACTTTCTCTATAGCAAAAAAACTAGGACTTGCTCATATTTCAGAAAATAGGGGGGCCCTTTAATATTGCTGCTACGATGATAAATAACTAGACATGGTCGGTCCTCTATTGCTCTTTGAAACGTCTGCCTAGATAATGCTTTAAATTTCTGTAGATAATGGCTTACCTTACTAAACTATACTGTGAAATTTCAGGTCAAGCTGGGGAAAAGTGAACTGCTTTGTGTAGATATGTTTTTAGTGGCTCTTTTGGTAGTGGAGGAGGTCCATAGAAATTGCATTCTGTGGAGAGAATACTTAAAAATAACTTAAAGCTTGAGGGCTAAAACTTGGCTTTTTAAAGTGTGAAAGCTCATACCTTTGTTAGTCATAGGAAACATGCAAACCTTTATCACAAGGTGGTACCACTATATAACCACCAGAATGATTAAATTGAAAAACAGACCAATGTAAGTGGAACAGTTACAACTCACATACACTGGTGGGGAAATGTAAACTTGTACAATCACTCTGGAAAACTGTTACTAAACAACAGTTAAAGCTGAACATACACATGTATGTATTCACCAAAAGATCCAAAACTTGGTCTTCATGTTATTTATTCTCACTAAAACTTACTAATATTCATTAAGTAAAACTTGTGAAATAAGCAAACTTATAAGTTACTATTATATCATTCATGGTTATAATGTAGATCTGAAAAATCATGTATACTATAATTAATTCCTTTATTTCTTAGGTCATTATCTAACAATATACACAAATACATACATATACTTCTCCATCTCCTTCCTTTTGAACAGAAATAGGAGCATACTATATATATGTATAGTATAAAATCTTGGTTTCCCTTCCCCCTCTCTGTCTCACAGGCTGGAGTACACTGGCATACTCATGGCTCACTGCAGCCTTGATCTCCCAGGCTTAAGTGATGCTCCTGCCTCAGCCTCCCACGTAGCTGGGACCACAGGCATGAGCCACCAAGCCCTGCCACTTTTTATTTACTTAGATTCATAGACTTTAATTTTTAGACCAGATTTAGGTTCCAGAAAAATTGAACAGAAATTGTAGTTTCCTATGTCTCCTCCACCCTACTCCACACATTTCTCTATTACTGACATCTTGTATTAGTCTGGTACATTTGTTCCAGTTGATGTACCAATATTGATACATTAGTATTAACTAAATTCCATAGTTTACATTAGAGTTTACTCTGTATTGTATTTCCTGGGTTTTGATAAATGTAGAATGTCATGTATCCATAATTATAATATCATACAGAATAATTTTGTGGTCCTAAAAATCTTCTGTGCTTCATTTTTATTCTTCCCTCCCTCTCCTAGAACTCCTGGCAGCCATTGATCTTTTTACTGTCACTATACTTTAGACTTTTTCAGAATGTCATATAGTTGGAATCACACAGTATGTAGCTTTTTCAGACCAGTTTCTTTGACCTACCAATATATATTTAAGGTTTCTCCTTTTCTTTGGTGTCTTGACAGCTCACTTCTCTTTTATTGCTAAATAATATTCCATTGTTTATATGTACCACAGTTTGTTTATCCACTCCCCTATTGAAGGACATTTTTATTGCTTCTATGTGTTGGCAATTATGAAGCAAGCTGTTATAAACATTAATGTCCAGGTTTTTGTGTGGACTTAAGTGTTCAACTCATTTGGGTAAATGCCAAGGAGAGCAATTGCTGGGTCGTATGGTAAGACTGTTTAGCTTTGTAAGAAGCTGTCAAATTGTCCTCTAAAGTGACTGTAGAATTTTGTGTTGCTACCAGCAATGTATGGGAGAACCTGTTGCTCTCCATCCTCACCTGCATTTGATGTTGTCAGCATTTTGGATTTTAGGCATTCTAATAGGTGTGTAGTGGTATCTCATTATTGTTTTAATTTGGAATTATCTGATGACAAATGATATTGGGCATCTTTTAATCTGCCATCTTTATATCTTCTTTGGTGAGATGTGTGTTCATCTCTTTTGCCCATTTTTTAATTGGGTTATCTTGAATTTGAAGAGTTTTGTGTGTTTTGGATACAAATTCTTTATTATTGTGCAAATATTTTCCCCCAATTTGTGGCTTGTCTTTTCATTTGCATAATATTATCTCTCATGGAGCAGAAATTTTTAGTTTTAATGAAGTTCCTCCTATCAATTTTTTCGTTTGTGAATTACGCTTTTGGTGTTGTATCTAAAATCTCGTTACCAAACCCAAGGCCATTTAGATTTTTTCCTATGTGATTGTCTGGAGGTTTTACAGTTTTGCATCTTATATTTAAGTCTGTCATGCATCTTGAGTTAATTTTTGTGAAAGGTGTAGGGTCTGTGTCTAGATTCAGTTTTTGTATGTTCCAGCACTATTTGCTGAAAAGACAAAAGACTATCTTTTTTTTCTATTCATTTTCCTTTGTTCCTTTATCAAAAATCAGTTGAGTATATTTGTGCAAGTTTGTTTCTGGGTTCTTTATTCTGTTCCCTTGATAGATTTGGCTATTCTTTCACCAGTACCATACTATCTTGCTTATTGTAGCTTTATAAAACATCTTGAAGTCAAGCAGTGTCAGTCTTTGTTCTTTTCAATATTGCATTGGCTGTTCTGAGTCTATTGCCTCTCCATATAAACTTTGCAATCAATTTTCAATATCTACAAAATAATTTCCTAGGATTTTTTTTAATTCACAGATTAAATTGTATGTATTTATTGTGTGCAGAATAATGTTTTAAGGTATATAAACATTGTAGAATGACTTAATCTGGCTAATTGACATATGTGTGTTACCTCATATAATTATCAATTTTTAATTTACTGGGATTTTGATTGGGATTACATTGACTCTTTACATAAAGCTTGCAAGAACTGACATCTTGACAATATTGAGTCTTCCTATTGATGAACATGGAGTATCTTTCCATTTATTTAGATCTTTTATTTCTTTCATGAATGTTGCTTTTTTAGCTTGATAATTTATCTTGGAGATTATTCTATTTCTGCATATATAGATAGACCTACCTCATCATTGTTAACCGATGAATATTTTATTGTGTAGTTGTACAAAAATTTTCTTAGCCATTCCCTTACAGATGGATGTGTTGGTTGTTTCCAATCTTTTTCTTCCACAAACAGTGCTGCAGTGAGATTCTCATATTTATATTTGTACACACATGTGAGCATATCTTAGGATAAATTCCTAGGAATAAAGTTATACAGTCAAAAGTATATATAATTTAAATTTTGGTGGCTTTTGCCAATTTTTCCTCCAAAGAAGTTGTATAAGTTTATACTCCCAGAACAGTACATGGGACTGTTTCTTTCCTGTAGCCTCACCAATATAGCAGTTAACAATTCTTATAAAGCTGGTATATGGTCTACAAGAAAACCTTACAAATGATACCACTTGTTTCTTTGGCTTTGGCCTTATTTAAACATATGTTTAAGAATATATTTATATATTTCTACATGAAAAAGTGATTTTTTTTTTTCTGATCTGTTTGAGACCTGTGGATATCTGGGCTTTGGGCTGTATGATCATTGGGATGGCCACTGGAAATCCCTATCTTCCTAGTAGTTCTGATTTGGATTTACTCCATAAAATCGTTTTGAAAGTAGGTAGGTATCACTGAAATAACATGAATTACATGTCTAAAATAAATATTACCAGATCAATTCTGCTTAATTTTCATATTTTGCTTTTCTGCGTAAGAACAGGAAAGCATATTGTTTTGATAGCAGCAGATGGGTGCCTTGGGCTAATAAAGAAGGTAGAAAATTATTTGCTAGGATGCAAATAGCTAAGCCATATATTGATGGTTGATGCTAAGAAAAATAGTACAATAGGAATGTACTTCAATTTGTTCAAAAGTTGTTTTTAAATTAGGCTTCTACAAATATTTGCACCTCTATATTAGAACTTTTAAATAGAGTTGAGTCAGATGGTTTTTTAAAGCATTTGGAAATAGAAAATTATTTACTCAGAAACAGCTTTTTTTTTTTT